>VZSZ01006766.1:437850-451431 GCA_013398815.1 Ibidorhyncha struthersii | reverse complement strand
AAAAAAAAAAAAAAAAAAGGCAAACAAAATTATACAACCCCTTTCTATTCCCTCTCTCCTAAATTGTTCAGGCAGGGTGAAAAAGGGAAGAGGAATTCACAAGTAAAAATTAGTGTGAAAACAGTGCCTCAGACTTGTTCCCTGCCATGCACATGTTCCCTGTCATGGGGAATCATTCACAAGTACCTCCTGGAGGAAGTAGAGGACATTATTTCTAAAAGTATTTCTCTACTTTGGGGATCGTCTGTTGTCAACGCCATGGCAAAAAAAGATTGCAGCATGTATTCATTCTGGGGGGTATTGCGGGGAGAAAAATACAAATTTGCACCTGAGACTGACTACTGTTAAATCTGCTATTCTACATGAGCAAAGACATTCCCTCTCCTCTTGCCCAGGGAACTGCAGGGCTCTGAAAAAATTGGGCAGGATAAAGGCTTTTTTCCTTCCATTTCTTCTGAAAATAAAAGCTTCCCTTCCTCATCATGTCTTACAGCTTGTCCTCTCTTTGCAGAACCAGATTTGACAAGCTGGTTGTATTACGATGCTGTGGGAAACTGTAAAAACTTATCACAGGGTTTACTTTAGTTTGATCTTAGGGAGAATAATTTGGCTTATTAACCACAGCAACAGCGCTACCAGTGTTCTCCATGGAGTTAGTTGTGCTTCAGCTATCAGAGGTGGTTTCTGGTGGGAGAAGATCCGTAGGAATGTATTGCTCATAGTATTGTGGAGATCATGAGGTCTCGTCTTCTCCTGCCTTTGAGAAAAGGGACCGATGAGCAGCCCTCAGCCAGCGCCATCTGTATTGCATGGCCCGGGATGAGAAAGAGAGAGACCTGAGCACCCTTTCCAGCTCTCCCCTTGTGCCACTGGGGCCACTTAACACCCTATTGCCACCACTTCCCCACTGAAAAACAGCAACTAGTCGTGTAGCTACGTAAAACAGCAAGGGATCATAAGGCAAAGAAAATCTGCAAATGCATTTTAAAGAATAGCAAAAAATTCAAATGGCGGTTGCCTCTGAGGATCATAATACAGCATTCAATTCCATCATGCCCCTGTCCAAAATCTCATAGTAGTTTCCCTGAAAGTGATTTCAAATGTGATGGCTGCTCCAGCCTTCTCCTCTCTCTGAAATGTACCTGCTTCACATCTGAAATACAGCTCTTAAGCCATATACTTGTAGCAAAATGCCAACACAATTTTCTGTGTACCTGATTTTTAAAAAACAGAAAATACCATAAGGTCTTTTGAGGCCTTGCCACAGGGTAGTTGTTTAACATGTATCACATTTGAAGGCCCTGTCAGTCCAGATGATGTTGAACGGATGTATAGTTCTCCTGTACTCACCGTGTCTTCCATACAAGAACAGCAATATTTTGTTATGGAACTTTTTACTCCTAGCAATTTCTCTCCTTCCCTTTTGCCCTTTCTTTTGTTTGATTTAATCCTTTATTTCATTTATTTTTTGCCCAAGAGTGGCTTTTTGTACTGCCACCTTCTCATTCCTCCCTTTTCTGCATCCAGGAGAGCCAAGACAGCAGCAGACGGCTCAGCCCTGGAAGGGCGATGGGGGGTCCCTACAGCCCAGAGCCTCACCAGGGGCTGAGCTTCAGTGGTTCAGTGAGGGTTACTTGTGCTCTGTTCTCAGCCATTTGTACCTCCAGGTTGAGATAAAACCTATCACCCTAAATGAGACAGAAGGTCATTTTTAGATGAAGAAAGCCTTCAGCAGGTAGAATGCCATCTCCTTGTGTCAAAGACTGTCTTATTCCTCTTTGTAACATCACCAGGAAAGTTTTCGTTTTTAAAAGCACCTCCTTTACTTCGTGATGCACCTTCATACAAATACTTTCCAACCCATGACATAAAGAGATGCTCAGTGCCCCCTGTTGGACTGTGGGGTCCTGGGTGCGCTGCTCCTCCTGGTTGCAGGGGAGTTAAGACCTAAAAGGCTCCAAGGGCCCCGGCCTGCGTGGTCCAGCTCTTCAAACACATCTTGTTCACCCCCTACCATTTCCCAACTGGGGGGCTCCAGAACGAGGCAGCTAATTACTCTCCTGCAGAATAATAATAATAATATTGCACATAGCTAATCTAGGCTAATACTCTTCTTGTGGTGCTGTTGGAAACTTATACAGAACCCTAAGAAAAGCAGTTCATCGGATCACCCGGAGGGAAAAAAAATGGTAGTTTTAAGAAGTTCATAGCATATTTATTCCCCTCTAAGGCAACCGCACTTGATTGTCTGTGTAACAGGTCATTTAAAGCTTGTTTGATCTCATTTTGTAGATATATATTGTATTCATTGCATGCAAATGAGACACGGTGGAGTACTTACCCCAGATTAAAACAATGTACCTCAGTGGTATAAAATACAAAATGACTGTTGCTGCTGCCAGGACCAAGCAGGCCAGGACAGAGAGGAAAGGCACCGTCCAGTTGAATGTGCTATAAAGAAAAACAACAATCCTTCTCAACATTTGTGCTCTTGGACACTGCCTGCACTCTGCTACCCAATAATAATTTAATGACTTCCTTGCAGTGCTCAGCTCTTTCAACTACAATGTAACTTGCAGACCCTTTGGAAGGTGCATAAACAGATTCCCGCAGCTGGATGCTGTAACAGATTAAGGGAGATATCTGAGAGGCAGATATCATGATAAGGAGAGAGAAAGTCTCTGGGGAGCTCAGTGAAGTTGTTAGGCATGTAGTGAGTTGGTTTTGTTTCTTCTTATACGTGTTGCACTTGTTACACATCTCTGGTCAACAGTCAGCTCTCCATTATTCATGGGCGGATTATCTGATCTGGAGACAAGGCCACACCGCAGGTGTAAGCCACCTGAGCTGGCTCCCCTGGGCCACAGCGGAGATGACACGGGATGTGTGTCAGTGCACGACTCAAACGTGGCAGGGAGCCCAGGCTCCAGCCTGCCAATAACTTCCAATGGATTAATGATGACTGATGCTAAACCTTAAAAGAGCAGTTAAAGTCACTTCTCTGTATACTATAAGGGAATAACATTCTATATAAATCTCTCTTAATATTTATATATTTGCTTCTATTTCCTTACACATTCAGCAATTCCTTACTACGCTGTATACAGGAAGCTGCCCTGGGTAAACTACAGTATTCTAGCAGCAGTCCAGGCTTCTGCAGACCACCAACCTGCATCAGATTTTTCCCAAGGGCTCAGTTATTTCCTCAAGAGGCTCAGTTATTACAGTCATTCAGACTTTTGCAGCACTGTAGCACAAACCAGGACTTCCTTTCACTCAGACTACTCACCCGTAAGCCCACAATGGAGTTAAGGTGAGCAGCTGTTGCTAACACATCTCTGAAGTTGGTTTGTCCCCCTGTGCCCTCGTAAGATACGTCTCTACACCGTGCACCAAATATTGAGATAGCCGGACTACATGAAGGCCAATTAGTCCATAGGTGGATTTACAGATCTGGGCATCTCTTTCATACAATCTGCCTGCTAACTTCATCACATCGTGATGAGGGGGAGTAGGAAGAAGAGAGAACGAATATGGACCACTTACCAGGCTATAAAATAAGACAAACTTCCCTTGACAGATAAAATTAATAGGATGGTAAAAGAATTACTTTTAAGCTTCAATAGATGTATTAAATATTAAGTAAAGATAGGTGGGAGAGGGACCCATCATTATCAATCAACGTAGCTTAAGTTAAAGTAAAAAAATAGCAAAACAGCTCAATTCAGTTAAACTAGTAAAACTTCCTATGATTGTATAACTAGAGTGACAGACGGAAACTGTAACACAATTCAGTCTGTCACTTACAGAAAAACTTTGGTGGCAATTTTTTAATGGTACATTACTGTTGAGTTACAATGGAATTCTTCTGAAATTACATCGGGAATCCACATTAATACCCAATGTGTTCTCTAAGACCATTGTTACCAAAATGAATACAAGAATTAATAGTGCTTAAGCACTCTGAGTCTTCCTGCCATGCAGCTGGGCAGAACAGTGCCCTGTTCATCGACTGGAATACATCTTTGGGCCACTTCCACCCCAGCTGGGGTGTCCAGCATGGAACCACAGCACATGCGTTTGCTGTATTTTTAGCTTGAACCCAGCTCTTCATTAAAGTGTGGCTCGATCACAAACCATCACTGTGTTCAAAACAGAAAACAATGTGGGTCAATTAAGCTCCAATAAAGATTGGGTTATAAAAGTTTGTGTGTGTTTGTGTGGGGGATTCTTTCTTTTTTTTTTTTTTTTAGGCTCTTCACCTCCTTCCTTTGTAAGGTCAGGAATACCCTATGTGCTTTCCCTTGCGACGAGACCCAGAAAACCGCCTTCGGGCTTCCTTGTGGCACCAGCAGGAAGCACACAGATCAAAATCGATGCACTGGGCAGGGAAAGAAGTGACTGGTAACCCCTGTAACCAGGCCAGGGCAGGGAGGGCGTGGGAAAGGCAACATCTACCATCAATTCTTGCCTACTTTCTGTGAAGGAAATGAAAAGAAATGCCTGACGCTTCTGCGCCCACATCTGTAAGCAGTATTTTCCCTCGTGTGCTATCGTGACTCCCTACCCCATCACAAACAGACCAGAAATCGGGGCAAACGTGAGAGCTACATCAGTAGAGCATATGGCTTCTCTATGCTTTGGAAAGGTTTTTGAAGTAAAAGACTCCAAGACAAGAAGCAGTGGTGGGAGTAGCCAGGTTCTCTTGCTGCACCTTGCAGTCATTTTTGGAGCAAGACATTCATTCCACCTTAATCCTCCTGGCTCTGCTTCATTGCAAATCCCGGCTAAGCAAGAAAAAATTATCACTCACTTTTTAATCCTCTCTCCAAATGATGCTATTTCTTCTAGGATGCTTTGAACAGCTATGATGATCTCTTGGACCATGTGGATTCTGTCAATTAGCCCCTTTTTCTCAGATTCCTAACAAAAAAAAGGAAAACTTTTTATACATTCTGTATTTGTTAACAAGTTCACGTGAAGAAAGTAAGACTCCCAGTACTGCTGCTGAGTCCATGAACTCAAGTGTATCACTAAAGGAAGGAGAGAACACACACCCTGGGTTTATCAGATACAATTAACACAAAGACATACAGTTCCCTATATTTTCTCCTCGTCCTCAGTACATGGGCAGAGGTTTCTACATCTTTGTGTAAGATAAATCGACTGCAGGATCTCAAACCAGGCTTTCACCGAAGAACCCAGCTGCACACCAAACCAGAGATGCTGAGCACCGCTGAGTCCAGCTGACCTGTAAGGGAGTGCTGGGTGCTCAGTGCTTCTCAAAAGCAAGGATATTCTTGTGAAGAACTTCCGAATATCACTTTTCTGAGCTTGGTATGCTCCCAACAGCCATACTGTTTTCTGTATATAAATTAGCAGCAAGATAGTGAATGCAACATTTATATTTTTTTTAACATTCTGTATACAGAGATCTATTCTTTTACTGGAAAAAAAAAGAGAATCAAAGGAAAAAATGTCATTTTCCTTTTACAGCAGCCATCTCACAACTTCATTTCTTACTGCCTATTTTAGGCAACAACATTACAGGACATTACTACACATGTGCAGAAATAAAAAGGAAGCACAGAATGAATTAAAAATCAAAATGACTTAAATCAGCCTTGGAAATCAGTATACAATTATCAGCATTCAGTATTTCTTTGCCAGCAATCTAACACACATACAGGCATGCAAATTGGTGTGGTTGCAGATATTCTAGCAAGAAATCAGCAAAACATTCACTTATTACAAAATGCAGAGCCCTGGACACTGATTTTACATCACATTTAGACTCTCCAAAATCAGGCCAATTTAGAAAAAAAAAAAAAAAAGAAGACATTTTAAGTTGTGTTTTAACCAGTCAGTGCCCAGAGAGGGGAGATGCTGGTAGAACACGAGTTGCATCCATGTTCTCCGTGGTCCTCAGCAGCCGGGGCAGGGGAGAGGGTGGGTGGGAGTAAGCAGGGGCCAGAGACTGTCGGATCGACACTGCCACAATTCTGCTTCTGTGTTGTGAACCCACGTTATTTCTCCACGCAGGAGAGAGGATCAGAGTGTAATTAAAGTCGCACTGGGCCAGAGAGGTGAAGGCTCATTGCTACAGTCTTTTGGTACTGCTGTGCTGTGAGAGGGTTTGGGTGCATCAGAGAGGGCACTGCACTACAACATTGTGTGCTGGAATAACATGTGAACCATCCTTGGCTGCTGAGAGGCAGCCATGCCGGTACAGCCTTGTAACCCTTTGGATTACTTACTGCCCGTTCCTCTTCACAGTAATTTTTTGAGTTTAAAAAGCCACCCAAAACCACCACGGAGTTATCAAGCTTCAGACATTTGAATATTTGCCTTTAGGTTGCAAGTCAGTGCACAATGAATAGAAACAGCATTTTAAATAATCACACATTTGGGTGTGAAAATGAGTATTTTTACATTAATAAAACAACCAACAAAAATGAAACCCTTGGGGTGTGAAATAACCCCAGAACAAAATAAATAAATAAATAGTCAGTTTATGTGAAAATAGCACCAAAAAGTCATTTTCACACAACTCCAGTTATAACCTCGTTAGGCTCAAATGTAAATGACACACTAAATTATATTTAACTATTCACTCACTAGAATGGTACAACGGTACCTTAGCCATAGCTGGCTTTTTTGCACCAAACTTGAAAGCAGACACTGAGGAGCAGTTCATGGAAAACCAGCCGGTGGGAATTTCATTCTGTCCAAATTCAGACAGGTAAAAAAAAACCACTTTATCTAAAGTGATATTCCAGGGCAAGCCTACTCTTGCTACCCAGAGCTGCAAGGAAGATCATCTGTCAGTTCTATCTGCATCATGCTGACTTCATTTACACGTCTTCGATTGAGCTTGGAAATGTGGTGATAATGCAGTTTAACCAATACAACGTAACTTCTGCTGCAGCCACCAAGCAGACTAAGAAAAAAAAAAAAAAAAACAGAACTGCCCGTTCCTAGGATTTAATGACAATTGCACGTGTATTCTAACCTAGCATGCGTGCTAAGACCACCCCTAGACAATGGCATTCTCAATTCATAATACAAAATATGCCCAACCAAGGAAAAACCAGAGACAGACTGTGATTAGAAAGCCTTGTAAATGAAATCAGTTATTAGAGAGTAAAACAAGCTAGCAACTGTCCTTGCAGTACACACTGCAACATGTGTGCACAATCATTTGAAAATCCTGGAAATTTGTCAATGCTTTTTCTTTGTTATTATTGTTCTGTTCTGGAAACCTGCAGTCTAATCACATCTATGGGATGAGTAGGTCACTGGTTAAGCAGGAGAGAAGCAGTCAAATGAAGTACGACAAACGGGATTTTCCAAATTATTTAGGTTTTGGAGTGCTGTTTATGCTTTCTGAAGTCAGCACCTCACAAAACACTGTCGGAAACAGTAAGAGAGTTCATAGTCCATCAAGACGACAGTGACTGGTCTATATTTATTAGCAAATGGGCAACTGTCATGCAGAAAGCTATACATGAGCATTACCATATTTGTGGAAGACGTAAAAAACGATCCTAAATACATCTTCCACTAAACACACTTTCCCATCTGTGCAAGGTCCCACCATCCCGATAATTTTTCTCCATCCTCCTCAGGTATCATTCCTTTCTGATTTCTTTTGGACTCAACATATTATGCTGCTTGAAAACAGGATTTGGATACCCATGGTTCAAAATCACAGCTCAGAAGCTTTTGCTTGAATTAAAAATAAAATATCCTGCCTCTTTCTGGCATTTTTTTCCCTAAAACCAGTCGTGAAACTTCCATTCCTTCAAGGCCTTTTTCTTCTTTATTTCTTAGCTGATTACAGCACTGTGGGTGGACCAAAACTAGTCTTCAGCCTCTGGGAAAGAATTAACTCCATCAAAATGAATTTACAGCTGAGAATTAATTATATAATCAGTGTGTTACTTCAAATCTTCCCTGCATACCCCGCTTTAAGAAACCTGCATTTCTACGTTAATTGCCTGAAGAAAAACACAAAAGGGGTCTTACAAAAGATTAAGCATGTCAGGGGAAGAAGAAGAAAAAAAAAAACCCAACACCCAGCAAATTCAGAAATTAAGTCTTTTGTGTCCAGCTAATGTACCTCAACTTACACTTGTAAACGAAGACAACAAATCTCTGCTGTACTGAATGAAAGGTGTGTCTAGATTTTTCTACTTCTGAAATATGTAACAGTTAATGAACAGGACGTGTAAACGCACTCAAAGGGTTGTGAGCTTCCTTCCCTTCCCTACAACCTTATGCTGCCCCGAGACATTCAGGGTACAGGGACAGTTGCAAAAGAACCTGTCACATGACCGCAAAATTGAGGTACTTCCAACAATGAAGACTTTGAAAGTGTGTGAACTATGGGGCAGGCCAGGAGGGGACATCTCCAGCATTAACACGGCAATTCATGACGGGTGAGCTACAACTGCCAGAGCTGGGCCATCAAGGGGAAATGATAAGACCTATGGAGGAAGAGACTGAAGGCCAAAATTATCCATCGTCTGCTCTGCAACAAAGACCAAATAACGGTAGTTACTGCTTCTGCTCTAGTAAAGCAGCCATTACTGAATTGAGAACTTGGATGGTGGAGATCTTCTAACTTCTTGTGATCATTTGCTTCAATGGTTAATAGCTTTCATCTTTACAAAAAGCTGTTCCCTATTTTTAAATCTATTGTTCAGATATTCTTTGTCTGGATACATCCAAACTAGTAAGCAACGCTCCAAACGCATAGACAATTTTTAATGTTATTCTCTAAGTGTATTTCTGATGTATACTGCAAATATCATATGCACACAACTAAAAGCTTAGACTGTCACAAGCAAGTTCTAAATACTTGCTTACTTATATTTCATGTAAAACACTCGCACAAAAAGAAATCTTGCATGAAACTTTCAAACAAGTGGTATTCATCAGGAGATTTTTGGCATGCCAAGGGAAACTCAATATATAAAGCTGAGGAACACTTGGGGGCAAGGATGAGGAAAAGAGGAGGAGAAAAAATAAATAGGGATTACTCCAAAAGGAGGAAGAAAACAGGATACGGGCAACTAAGTCAGGAATGAAAATCTTGAATATCTTCAGGAATTCAGAGTTAGTCTGCCTAGCCCTGGGCTGGCCTCACTTTCAGGATTAGCTTTTTTACAGTAGCGATCTCATGATGCCACTGACGCTATGAGCATATCAGGGCAATGTTTTACCAGGATTTATCCCATGTAGCAGATATGAATTCTCCAGTGTATTAGCAACAAACAAGATTGATGGAAAGGGGAGAGAAAGGAAAAAAGCTCAGGCATGCATGCCTTTTTGCTCCACTATTATTCTGTCTGGTTGTTTTTTTTAAAAAAAAACAAACAAACAACCCAACATGCTGTAGTTATTTACAGAAAAGCAGACTTAGCCAAAGTCAGATTTAACTTGAAACGTGCTCTGTGCTAGACTACAAAACTCTGACCTTACCGGTGTCCAGCAAAACCTGTGCCAAACAGCATCTTAAGGCCAAAATACTCGCAGATGAAGAACTTCAGAAACCAAAAAGATTTTATTGGTTATAAACAGCAGACCACTGGCCTCTATTGTCTGCAGGGAACCGTTCACTAACAGCTTCAGTCTAGCAGCAGAACGAAGCTCTTGTGGGAGGTGGTAGCCATGGAGTGACAGACAGTCTCTTGGTAGCTAAAATGAATTCCAGGCAGAGCTTTGAAAATAGTCACCACAGCAACCTTGAACTGGATCCTGCCTTCGGTGGGAGCCAAAGGCGGCTGAAACGATCCCAGCAATCTGCCTTGCCGAGTCACTGTCTTGCCCTGTGCTGCAATGTCTGCTGCAGGTCAAGGAGGGCTTCTCGGCACTTCCAGGAGGACGGGTACCCGGAGAGGATGGCTGCCAAACTCAGAGCGATTGCCTCGTGCAGTCCTGAAACTGTGCATCACAGGATCTTTTTGTTTATTAACACCATGCTGCAAATGTGCCTGCCTGGCTGTGGAAATTTAGCGAATCTGAACGTACTTGAAATAATTACCAAATAGAGGAAATGCAACACATACAGGTCAATTTATGCTCTCAGTTAAAAAGGTGTGAAATCTGGAATAATTCCACTAGAGCCAATAGAATTACTTCAGACTGATATGAAGGAGAGCACCATCAGCCTTAAAAGGAGACATTTTAAAAGCAGGGCACATTGCCCTACAGCTAAGGCTGGGGACCACTGGCTAAAAGGCAGAAGATGACCACTTCACGCCTTGTTCAGCAACGCTTACACTTTCTTTGCTTACATGAGACGAATTTCATCTGTGCACAGAGGGCCAGAAAAAGTCTCCTAAGCCCAACCCAAGGAAAGGATTATGTGGAGAGGCTTAGGTCATAATTCTGTTGCTCTCCCTCTGCGGAGGTGTGAAATGGAGGGGGTTTAAGACGCATTTTCTATACTTGTTCAAGTTTGCATAGGGATGTAAAGCAACCCAAAGTCCGGTGGCATTGCTACAAGTCTTAAAGCAATACTAGCAGTCACAACAGAATAAAAACACTGTTCAGGTGAGGAACATGTGCGTAAGAAGCAACAAGAAAGAAGCCTGAATGAAGATTAAAAGTCATCGGTCATCTTTGATTTTATAGAGGGAAGGGGAAAGAAAACAACTTTGGTCAAAATAAGTGCTTTCTCCTGGAAATACATGAGACCTAAGAACAATCACACGGTGATTAGACTTAAACTACTGGATCATCATCTGTAATCTAGGTAACGGTCTTTAAAAATTTGGAGTACAGGAGAAAGATAGACCTATTCATACATCTGGCCAATTCAAAATAAATTTTAACAACATTTTAAATAGTTGGAATTTTTAAGGGACAAGAACTCCCTGAGGTTTATGTGCTCGGCCCAGTGGCCTGCCTAGTGCTACTTCATACTTCTACAGAGATTTCGAGAAGTTACAGTGTTGGCTTACCTACCTCCAGGGCAAGACGGAGAATTTCAGACTGTTGTAGTGCTGCTAAGGTACCTACGTGAGGAGAGCCATACCACAGTCCCCACGATACCTAAAAGCCCTCTGCAAGTCTCTCCTTTCACCTTCTCTCTCCCACCACTCCTAAACCTGTGAATAGGTGGGTCATGATGCTGGGACAAGGATTGTGCCAGTTTATAGGATGCCTACAGCAAAGAGCGGTCCTAAACAATGCTGTAATGTAAATAAGAAATAACAACAGACCATTTATCTTCCAGTTTCTTCTACACGGGAGGCTCCCAAGCAAAGACAAAAGCACAACCTGAGCAACTCCTGCACTCTGTCTTAACCAGAAGTTGATCAGGTTAATAAGAAGCTTGGAGAAAAGTTACAGAAGCTATAACTGTGTTGTAAGTGATACCTGGAAACAGACCAGATGATTAGGTGTGCTTAGAAGTGTCCCATGCTCCAGCTTTGCACCAAACATAACTCAGGCAAGCAGCAGCGTCTGTCCCTTAGGCTTCTCCATCACTAACCTATGCCTGGTCTGTACGTAGACTCATTGGGAAGCAGTGAGAGAGAAGTCACAAAGAGCCAACTGAGGAAAGAGCAGCTATTTAAGGGAGTCCACGCCTACACAAACACACACCTTGCGGGTTTTTTTAGAACATGATCTTGCCCGTAATTTTGCGGAAAAGATGAGTGGTCCTTGTTAGTCTGAGCATGCCCCGTGTAACAGGGGGTATTTTCAAGTCTTTACCATTATTTCTCTTCAGCAAGCTTAATGGGAGATGTTGAAATATTATATTGCAATTGTTGTACTGAGGAGAAAAAGAAAAACTAATGAAATTATTTATACTTCCAGGGAAGAAAACAATGAGATGATGTTGTCTTCAATGACCTTTCCTAAGTATGGGGATATAGCATCTTACACAATAGACTCTTGGTTCATGTTTCAATTACTGACCTTTACTGTGGAGAAAATTAATGCAATTTTCATCGTAATCCACCCGTACAAATAAGATCCATACGGAAGGTTTCCACATGCTGAATCTAACTCAAATGGAAAATGTCAGCTCTTTGCTACTGGATGAATTTGACTTCAATTTGTTCAGCTGAAGTCTTTCTGAACTGTGTTCATAAAACTTTGTATATTTTTGGTACCTATTTTTGACAGAGAATTTCCTACATTAGAAACACTGGATTTTTCTTCTTTGGGGATTTTTTCCCACTTTTTTTTTTTTCCAATACATGAGATAGTAAACATTTCTTGGAAACTGCCAAATAACTCGGCTTAAAGCCACAGTGTCATCTGATCCTTCCCTATTGCATCCCACTAGCCAAGCAGGGCTACTTTAGCTCACTACTGGACAGAAATCCTCCAAGAAAAAAGCCAAAACAAAACAAAACAGCAATTTTTGTTGATTTAGTTTTGTCTCTGATTTTCTTTTGAATCAGTTATCAGACCTGGAAATAATAGTAATTTAAGTTTTTTCTGTTTTGGCATAGCTGCAAACTTTTACCCAGACAACTTAAGGTCATGAGAAGACTCCAAGACCCTTTCCAGTCAGGTGCTATGATACACTCATTCAACGGGGTAACTGTCTGCCCTTGAAGCTCTACAGTCATTGCCAAAAAAGAAGAAAAAAAGTAAAATAAATAGAAATAGTCAATGATCAGACAACATACGTTGTGCTGCATGCAACTTGTCTATACCTTTCCACTGGCAGGAGAAAGATGTTTCAGTGATGTAATTTTAAAACAATCTTTATTCAGACAGTTTGACAGACCCCAGAGCTGACGTGACACGGTCTGAACTCTATGTCCAAGATGGCACAAATCCGAGAAGGCATTCATCCACCAAACAGCTTGTGCCAAAGGGACAGAGCGCTCTTATCTTTTACAGTCCTCCATGCTGGTATTTGGGGAGGGGAGAGGGGGAAAGAAAGGGGGAGCTGGCAATTAAGCCCTGTCATTTGAGACAGATAGTTTAGGTGGAGGGAGTTAATCTGCTCTTGGGTTTTTGAACTAAGCGTCTGTGTATTTATAATTTGTAAACAGTTCATCTCTTAGAGGGTGTGTTACAATTCCCAGAAGCATGGTCTGTTATGTCTAACATGCAGCAGAACCCAGAAAGGCTATGTGTGTGAGTATTTTGATACAGCATGATGATAGGAAACAGAAACAGTGACCTCGTATACCACAACCCAACTAGCAGATTTCAACTTTAGGAGCTCTTGTGTTAGGGAGGAAAAAAAAATACACAGACTTCTTTTTAAAGTATAGTTGTCTGTTTAAATGTTGACATTGCCATGAGATAATGTCATAAAATTACATTTTTCTTCCACTCCCTAGAGAGCATTGGCCACCCTCAGACTTGGAAAAGTCACTCAGAATAACCGAATGTGCTTAAAGATGCAAGTCATCAGAGTAAAAGCGTGGTCCGTCACTGATGCAAAGGGGACATACCCAGGACAGGACGGAGACATTAAGGTAATGCTGCACAGCACTTGACATGGGACACATGCGGTGGCTGGCAATTTTCTGTCCCGGTAATTCTGTGTCGGAATCCCATAGACTCATAACACTAGTTTATCAATTAGTAGGGGGGGGG
>VZSZ01006766.1:417436-429372 GCA_013398815.1 Ibidorhyncha struthersii | reverse complement strand
GGGGGGGGGGGAGCTCTTGAAACTAATATTTAGACTAGAGTTCTTCCTAGCAGAGAACAGCAATGTTACAGCCTTGGAGAAAGGACCACTTGATTTCAGCTGATTAATGTGTTGCTATTTCAAAGGGCCTAATAACTACAAGTTAAAGCTCTGGAGGTTTGGAAGCCGTTTCATCTGAAAATCATTGAAGAGGGGTCCAACTGTTCCTGTCAAGAAGCATGGAGTTTGAACAACCATGAGAGTGGCCCTTTTGACAGCAGTACAAAAGATGAGAGAAGGCAGTCTCAACTGAAAGTAAAAACAAACCCTTAGAAACACGTTTCAAATCTGGTTTTTCTGCCCCTCTGGTTCCAATTTAGGATCTGACTATTAAGAACAGATTTTAGACGGGTGTCTACTAAAGTATGCCCATAAAACATTTGTCACCAGCAAACCCACAGTCATGAGATAGAACAGTTTTAAGAGGTTTAGAAACCTAGCATTAGATAGGATTTTCTGTGTAATGTTTCTACACAGTAATTAGAACTTTTTTAACTCTAAAAAACAGGCTCTTTTTGACCTGGGAATTCTTTATGGAGAAGTAAAAGATGTTGTCTCGTGGGACAGAATAATTCTTGGAAAACAACAGTGATGGGAGAAGGAGAGGGATACGTTCCATCAGATGGAAAAAATAAAAGTGAAAGGAGATTAAATGCATGCAGGGAACCTACAGTAAAAGGTTATTTTCTCAGCCAGTGTAGGCTCCAATGCTAATGAAATGCCTCATCAGTGGAGCTGTGAAAAATATTATTTGAAACTCCAAGTTTCAAAACCACACACAATTTAACTGAACTCTAAACTCCTAACAGCTTCGTCAAAAGTTTCCTTGCAATTTATAAACACGGTCTATGCAATCCATGAAGCCAGGAGAAAAACTTGAGCTGATACTGCTGTGAATGTCCAAGTTGTGTTTTGAATTAAACCAAAACATTGATTTTGATCTGAGACAAAGACATGCTCGCCTTTATTTACAAGGGAGAGGAATTACATATTTTTAACTTATCTCTGAGTTACGTAGCCTCAAGTTGCCGTGTACACACAAACAGATTCTATAAAAAATGAGAAAATTCTGCAGCTAAGTATTCAGGGACAAATTCTCTATCTTTTTTTTTTTTTTTTTTTGTAAGCTTTCAGTCCCTCTGCCCCAAACAAAATACAAGATATTAGCCAATAACGTAAGATACTGGCTCCCCAAAAGGGCATTCGAATCCCTTGGAGGCAATAAGCTTGTCGACAACAAATTATTTCTGACAGATACTTATTCCTGCCCTCAGAAAGGGAGAGTAAAAGAGTAGAGGAGAGAATGAACACACTCACATAGAGCAGGACATTCATATGTATGTGTACACATACCCGTTTATACAGAGATCTCTCTCCCAGGTACGGGCAATACAGATGCACGAACGCAGTGGTGCTGGGCCCACGCTAACCGAAATCAGGGTACACGGTGTGGGCTCAGCCTGATGTGAGTGCAGTAGTGAGACCTGTGCTCTTGGGCTGGCTTGTGCATTGGACTAGTGAGAATATTTTAAAAAAGAAGCCTATATCAATTACGGAAATTAGTCTAATATAGCCCCACCCCAGGGCACGGCAAGTAAAGGTTGCGGTAGTCACGTAGCATGTATTTCCCACTAAAGTCCCTCTCCCAAAGACTTTTCTTTTCTTTTTTAAGAACAGATCCTCTTCCAAAGGTGCCTTTCAGAATCACTCTTACTAATACAGTCTTTGTATGACAGTCTCTCACCGTCCCGTGCTCAGCTGAGAGCGCTCCTATGCTACTTCGTAGCCACCAAGCTGGAGCTCAAGGAGGGGTCAGTTATGAGCAGAGACGCTCCCTCATTGCAATGCAATAACAAAGAATGTGACAGGAAAAGAAATTATACTTAAATAAACCGGCACAGTCAGAAGAAACCTATTTACTTTAGATTCAATCTGCTTTTTTGTGTCCCCAGCAAAAGAACACAGAGCATCTCAACGGCAGTATGAAACGTGCGCTGTATTGAATGGCGATGACCAAAATCAAAAATGACCTGAAGGAATAG
The DNA here is from genome assembly GCA_013398815.1 of Ibidorhyncha struthersii. NCBI lineage: Eukaryota > Metazoa > Chordata > Aves > Charadriiformes > Charadriidae > Ibidorhyncha > Ibidorhyncha struthersii. The sequence goes on along the minus strand of VZSZ01006766.1, from coordinate 427,291 downwards.
AGATCTTTAAATATTTATGCCACATTACAAATTATCTCTGCATTGCTCCACACATCAGTGTACAACTTACTAATTTTTTAAGGGTGTACCACAGGCAAGATGCTTAGCTATTCTACACAAGCTCTCTGTTGCAAGCGCAAACACAATTGGAATCTAAAACCAAAGACAGACACGCACAAAAAAATCCACTTATACACCACAAAGCCAAATCAAAACATCAAATTCTGCCCCGAAATAACTCAGTCTGTATTACACGCATGACTGCACCACATCGAGGAGTAGGAAAAAAGGCTACGTTCGTACAATTTGCTATTATGTAGATGTACCTGATTTATTTTTTTCAGAAGATGCTTTGGGTAACAGAAACGATGTGGCCACGTTTGCCCGCACCAGTTGTCTGTGTAGGCTAAACGACACAACTGCAAAGCCATGCGCTGCTGCCATAGCCACGTGTCCCATCCCTGCTTGTCCCAGCTGCAGCTTGCTGAGAAAGTGGCCCAGGATGAGGTTAAGGAGGGGAAAACCCAAGACACCAGCTTGTGCTTGACAATTTACATTAAGTGTGAGGATGCAACAAGGAAGAGGGGCGATAGAATAAAGCCTTCGAAGGACAGGAACTGTGGTCACCAGGGTCACAACTTTAACACCAGTCTGAGCATTCAAACAGAAAAGAAAAAAAACAACGTCCCCCACTCCCAACAAAATAAGTGAAAACAACCAACAAAAATATCCCCGAAGAACATATGAAAAATCTCATACTGTTTAAGCCAATATGTGTTAGGGCCTTTTTTATCACTGTCTGGTTTAGACTCTTCAGGGGGATCTCATTTTCTTTGCTGCTACTAGGAAGTAGAAACTCATTTGTGTTTTAAATGAAAGCTGTGATTCATGTGCAATCACAAGACTCCAAGAAATGGCGCTGTAAGAAAAAGCATGTCAGTCTGCAAAAGTTGCAGCGAAATCAGAAGAGTTGACAATATTACAATCTGTTCTCCGCCATCCTCTTGGGACACGGCCGTTGGAAATTTCTTCAGGGAAGGTTGGGAGGCTACGCTTAAGACTGCAAACGCTTACAAAATGTCCACACTCTCATCCTGAATTACTTTTGTCATTAACACATTTGATGGATTTATTCTTTAATCATAACAATGCCTGCAATCAGAAAAACAACAAGAAAATAAAATCAAACCAACCAAAAAGTGAGGGTTTTCCTTTATTTTTATTACTTTGGTTAGATTAATGAGATTAGCCAGCCTAGGAAATTAAAAGCAAGATCCTGAGAGATCTTTCTTTAATGAGGGGTCAGGGAAGAACTGCTTGGTTCAAGTTTATTTCACTGAACTTAACACCTGTTAAATGTATAAGATTTATATACTGCGTTCCAGATATTTGAAGATTATCTGTCAAATCGGTGTGGGTGACAAATTTCAACACACAAAGGTGTGTGTCTGGGGGTGTCTTCTTTGTCCTTTACGACACCTACATTTAGATGCCAAAGCCTAACAGCCCACCACAAGTCTCACGGGGGGGCCTCTATCCGGTTTTGCTGTGGCTGCTACTTTCTCTTTATCCCTAACCCCAAAAGAGGTTAATCAAAACAAAACCAACTACAACAACAACACAAGTTTTGGGTTCCATGTTTATGTATGTACAACAGTTTTAGAGTCAAAGACTTCAAATCCTTTTAGGCTGCAGACACTGAAGAAATCGCTGTTTGCTAGCATACTGACTGCTCTAATTTTTCCCTCATGTTTTTATCTAACATATTTTACATTTCCTGTGCCAAGTAAAATACAGTTAAGACCCTCAAGCAATAAAGCTTAAAATTGAAAAAACAGGGGAAAAAAATATTACAACACTTTTCTATCTTTTGGGGTAATCCACTGGGAGTGGCTCAGGGGAATAAATCTGCGTGTTATTCCTAAAGGGGTAACTATCACAGACAACGGCAACGGGGGAAGATCCTAAAACAAAGGGGGGGCGGCATGCCAAAAAAAAAAAAAAAACACAGTTGTTTTATACCATAGCTAAATTAAATGGTCATTTTTATCTCTAATGTTTTGGTTTGTTTATCAGCAGGGTCATAGTTTTGGAATTACTTTCATAAAGAAAGTTATGATCCATTTGCAGGGAAGACAAGCATTATGCAAGTTAAAAGCCTGATCTTATAGTAAATAATTCTTCCCAAAAGTGTCAGAAAAAAAATATCTGTGCTATTTAAAAGGAGGCAAAAAATGTAGGTTAATTTTATTTATTCTGGATAAGGTGAACACCTTAAAAGGGTCACGAAAAAATTTATCATTAGCTGAGCTGATAAATGTCCACTTACTTTGGAGCCATATTTGTTAACGCTGTGAGAAACACTAGCAGTGAGGGTCAGATGGTGACGTAATCGTGCAGCCAGAGGAAAAAGTATTTGGTGGAAGTGTTCTTTAACTTTGGGCTCTCAGCATAGGGTTGCAGTTGGTAGCAAATGGGAGACATAAATGATATGTTTAAACTACTTTAATGACTTCCTCCTTGATGTTCATAGCGTATATTAGAGCTGAATAAGTAAAGGAAAAAGGGCTCTCTAATAAAGCAAATATGTTTAATTAGACTTAATTCAGTGTTCAGTGGCAGGAGGATCGTGCATAAGGTTACTTCCCTGGCAGTCTCCAGCTATGGAATTAATTAATTAATTAATTAAATAAATAAATCAGGTTGCAGTAAACCCACATAGATGAGAAATAGATGCTTGCACACACTAACGCTGCAAAACTGTCTGGTACCCTCTTTTCGAAAACCTCCATTCCTAAAGAAATTTTTCCAGATTGAAACAGAGCAGAAGGAGCAAAAAAAAAAAAATTTAAAAAATTGAAAATAAAAAAATCCCAGCAAACCCAGATCACAAACCCAGAAATCTGAAAACACCTATAAAGCACATACAAAGCGATAAGGTGACATCCTTGCAGATCATTCTCTTTCCTTCTGCTGTACAGGGGATTCGCCCCCGCAGTCCCGTGCCAGAGCCCAGAGGGTCTCTTCACGTACCTGAGACCCATTTCCTGCAGTCGAGGGAGAGCAAAAATCACAACTGAACCCCAGCCCTTCCCACGCCCGACACTCAGAGGGATTACAACAGACTTAAACAATTTCTGCAGGTTCATAAGCTGCAGTGTGACAAAATTGCTGCATTAGAGAACAAATGCATGAAAATGACCGGGAGACTCACTGTAATTATACCCGAAATATGTTACTATTGTAAGCTAGCAACAACAGCAGCGACACAAAAAAAAAAAAATCCTAAGTATTGATGGCATGACTATGTCATAGAGATTTTCCACTAGCAGACCTATAGCATCTTGCTTCTTTCCATAATACAGAACAATCTTTTAAAAAAAAAAAAAAACAAAAAAAAACCAACCTTGCAAGACTCTTGCAATTTCAGGCAGCTGTTCAGGTAAAACCAAAGCCAGAAGATTGTTTATTTTAATAAAGCCATTATATGTGCAGCTCCAAATTAAGAATGGCAGGAGACTAGGGGATGCCTAAACCATCACCACCTGTTTGCCCTGAAAATCAATTAAAGTCACACTATCACAGCAATCCCTTCTTAGCTAATAAAAGTTATACAGCTTCAACGTGCGACTTCAGGTGCTTTGTGGGAATGTGCCTGAAATCTAAATCCTTAATCTCACGTTACTTCGATACTAAACACGACTCTGCACCAACCACTGTAAAACTTGCCTTTTTGGGGTTAGAGAAGGTGTTAAGGGAAAAGAGAGCCCAAACTGTTGTTTTGATGCAGTGGATTGAACTAATATTCAGTAAATTCTAACAATCCAGCCAAGAACATTACATAGAGCTTTAAGTAGGAGAAAACCGAAGTCCTTTATGACACATGCCTGTTCAACATATTCTGTGCTGCAGAACAGATCCAACTTTACAAGTTGAAAGCAAGGGCAGTAGAGACATCCCAAGTGTTTTAGTAATTAAACGAATATGCATAATGAACCATATGCCCAAAGGGCCTGTTCTTCATGTGGGCCAGATTTTTGTTTGAATTTTTAATTTTTATATACAGATGAAACATTTCATGTAATATAGCAACAGTGCAAAGGAACATGCTATGCGGGAAGGGAAGGAGGAACTACCCATGTGAGAACGATCAGAATACACTTGATGAATTCTGCTCCTCAATTTCCGATTCAGAGCCAAGAGGGCTTTTTTTAAAAAAAATAAAAATAAAAAAAATCCTTTTCTCCTTTGAACAGCTGCATTAGTCATCTGCTCAGAGTCTAGAAAAGAGGCATTAAATATATGTATATTTATATAGGTCATATTTATACATTTATATGTGTGAAATGGATTATATACACCAACACATTTAGATGCTGCAAGACTAGCGAAAACACAGACACTATCTCAAATTAAAAAGCTTCTGATCCACCATAAAAAGTAACTGCAGGACGGTGCTCTCTGTTCGGCAGGACCTGGCATGCTGTGTGAGCTGCCGGGAAACAGGACACTCACATCTGCCTGTGAAACAGGAACGGACATTTTAAAAAAGATGGGTCAAATTCCACTCTGGTTACACTAATGTTACCCTACTGTCAATGTCGGGATACCACAGCCTCATAGCAGAAATATTACATCTTCCAAATTCTCTGGGCGTTGAGTCGTGCTTCTCCTTTCTCAGTAACATTCACCCTTTTTCATCCCTTGCTCTTAAAGTGCTTTTCCAAGCAAAAGAAGCATCCTTTGTAAACATAAGCCATTATAATAGCTTCGCCTTCTAAACCAGCAACAAAACTATTCGGTGCTTCCAACTGATTTTTCAAATAGCTAAACTGCACAGTAACAATCCGGTTCCTTTTAGTGGTTCTGATCCATTGGACGTAAAACCAGTGACGGGGTCGGGTACTTGTCAGTGAGGGCACGCTGGTTAAGCAGCAGAAAAACTTCCCTGCAGGAGCTTTAACAGATTTCTGAGTTGGTTTGGGGTCTTTTTTTTATACATGATTTAGGCTCTCTGAACCAGGAGAAATCAAATCGTTGTCAGACTTAGTGAGGGAACGGAAAATTTGGGGGTAAATAGCAAAGAGTGCCCCACAGGAGCTCAGAATAAGCAGCACCACGTCCAACAGCAGTGGCTCTTGCTGGTACCGAGCCGGTAGCGCAGAGGGGCGGTGGGCAAGCACCAGCCGTGCTCTGAGGGCCGCAGGCAATAACGGGATCCACTTCAGAACCGAAAGGGCGACTTTTCATCAAACTCAGCGCGTTCGACTTTTCGTGGGCCTTTGGGATTTCCCATCACCGAACGTAAAATGGAATGGCACGCGCGAGGGATCTGGTCCCCAAGCCTTAAAGTATTTAAAAGCTGAAATAATGAAGTTGTAAATAATGGCGTTCGTTGCTCTCAGTCCTGATTCAGGGTTCATGCTTTTGACATTGCCTGGTTTATGTGATCTACTGGTCTCCGTGGAAAGACAGATAAACTTCAACGGCTGTCAGAAGACAAAAATTGACAAGGAGCATCACCTTTCCTGACTGTTTAAATCCTTTAAGGAAGTGTTGGAGCAATTAGAGAGGGAGTCTAATCTTTGCAGAGTGCATTAACACTCTCCGACCTCCCAGACAATAGATCAGACCTCAGACACATAATGCTTCCCTAAGGCTTTTTAACCAGAGCATTTGATCTCATAGTCACTCTGTATGTGTTACTATAGGTATCAGGGTGTAAGACAGCATTCATTGGGCACTAAAGGACCACTACCTCTGCTAGTATTCATACAACTTCTAAAATAGAAAGTAGGAAAGCCATTGCAATGCATGCTGTTACAGAAGTACTACTTCCCAGGAAAAAGAAAGAAAAAAAAAAAAAAGAGAAAAATAGAAAGAAAAGAAAAAAAATGGTTAAAACAATCCAGAGTAGCTCTGCAAAATGTCTTCATTTTTATTAATCTCTTATTTTCTTTCTACCGCCACTGTTTATTTCCCAGCTTTGGAATATAAATCTATTTTTAAAAAAAGCATAGATCAGGTTTTTATTCATAGTAACAGTTATCTGAGCATAATTTTAAAATGCTTCATTTCTTAACCCCCCATGGAGGGACTTGAGGGGAAGGGAATTAGGAAGACAGGTCTAGTTTATAAAGGAAATTGAAATATATCGTTGCAAATAATTTTCCCAAATGTGTACACGGAAATATCTGGGGAAGTTTTCTTAACTGCTATAACAAGTCATCATCCAATTCCTGATGGGCATGTTCACTGAAAAAGTAAAAAATAAAAAATGCTAATACCACTGTATCAATTATGCATTTCCCATTAAACATTCTAAACATTTTAAGAAAAATTGCTCAGTGCAATTTTTTAATGGAATTGGACTTCCTTGTCATCGTGTTCTGACAGAGGCCACGTCTGAACCATTCTCATATGGTCAATGCATAATGGGGTTTTAAACCTAACTGGATTCCCACCCACTGCTAAAATCGGGTGCTGCTGTCTCACTACGCAGTGGATTTTTCCCCCCACACAATGTATTTGAGGTACGGTGCTAGCTAACAATACTTTATATAAATCTACTAATGCTTTGTATTAGCTGCAGGATTTTGTTTTACTTTCCTAGACGTACAAAAAGTGCCTTTTGTGAAGTACCTGCATTACAAACAGTTTTTGCTGCTCTTTAAATGGATATCTCAAATTTGTCAAGCCAAGTGCATCCCAAATGACAAAAAGGTCACATATACCTAGTATATTTAAAAACAAACAAGCCTTCAAAGTCAAAGTGTAATGCAGTTATTTCTAATCTGAACAAACAATAGACTGCATCTAATGAAAGTTGACAACTGGCTTTGATACAGAGCTGTGCAGCTCCTCTGTTCCATTAAAAGATGAAAGCTGAAGGAAAGTACAGAAGACAGCGACTTCTCCCAAAAAGCAAGTAGAAAGTTCTGAACCTGAGCTAGTAGAAGAGATAAAGGCTGTTTTAGTGGAGACTTTTGCTCACGTATGACATTCATCTTTCAGTAAACACAGTGGCTTTACAGGAGTAATGTTAAGGCTAAAAACAATATCAGCATAATAGACTGGTACAAAACACTACATGCTTTACATATTTATTAAAACTTCTCAAAATCACAGCGCTGCCTTTAAAACAGAAAAGCACCTGAAACCAAGCTAAGCTTGACTACAGTGTGGATGTCACAGTTAAGACTAAGAGATTTAATTTTAATGAAGTGGTGGGGGAAGTGATCAAAACTCTATTGATGCTACTTTACCAGTGTAATCTTTTACTGTGGCAGTAGTCACGTTTATTAATTGTTAATAGGACAGATTTTTTTAAAATCAGATTTCTGGGATTCTTTGTAGTCATCCCCCTGTTCCAGCTTTACTTCCCAATTAATAGAAAAATTAAAAATAAAAAACAATGGAAGAGACAAATCCTGATTTAGGGTATTTTTATTACTACTGCTATCCTTAAACAACCTGAGAGCTTCCTGGCTACTTAAGACTAACACCTAAGTCAAAGCACAACTTAGTTGCTAGTGAAGGAAAGTAAAACTAAAAGACAACAGGATTTTAAAAGTGTATTTGCTCTGTAGCGTCTACACGAATTCCCTTTTATTTCAGATCTTCTAACGGATCCAACTTTTATTTAAAAAAAAAAAAGGGCAAAAAAAACCCCCACAAGAAGTAGAATGCCTTAAGAGAACCCCCTCAAGGTGCATCTGTCTCCATCATAAAACCAAAACGTGGCATTACCTTCAAATAGGAAATTTCTTCCAGTTGTCAAGATTTCTGCAACTAGTGTTAGATTAGCGCTGAGAGAACGGGTGAATTAAATTAAAAATAAAGTAGTTCAAGCAAGAGAAAGAAAACCTGCCAGAAAAATCTGACAAAAGCCTGAATGCCTGAGCTGGCTCATTCATGGGGGACCATCGCCACCTACAGGATTTTCCTCCTCTTAGGAAACCTGCTACTGCTATTCACACAGGATTTGCCCCAAAATGAGGATGGAGATTTTTAACTGATGTTAAATAACATAGGTTTGCTGAAGTTAATGGAGTTACAGGGATTTAAACCACCTACAGGCATGTCTCCGTTTATTCTCTCATTTTAGAAGAATAAAAACTGCCTGTATGTTTCAAGGGAATGCACTGTTCTAAGTTTACATCTGTGTTAAAACTGAAGGACTTGCCTTTTTAAAAATAAAATAAAAAAAAAAAAGATGAAAAGAACACAAAATACTGATAGGGTTGCTCCACCAATGACAAGGGAGATAATAGTCAACGTCTACAGTCTTCCAGTAAAATTAAGTGCTTTAAAGTACTTTCTAAGAGGTGCCAGGTCAAAGTAATGTGAATAATGAGACAAAACCAAGCAGATCCTGACTGAAAGAAAATCAATACACCTGGGATTCTGGGGGAAAAAAAGCATATGCTAAGAAAGTAAAAGAGTTTTTATTTTTAATGATAATTTCACTTCTCAATACATACCTTTTTCATAATAGATACCATGGGTTTCCTACCTTTTTTCGGTTTGGGCTGAGCTGCGTACCGTTTTCCAAATGGCTTGCATTGTGCAAACCCGTGCCAAACTTTGGTAATTTTACACATAAGCTTCTCAAATGCTGGTATTTCCAATAGCAGTGGGTAAGGAGCTTCTCTCACGCTCCGGTTTAATGAGTCCCACACAGATGCAGCATTCATTAAACTTAGAATACTAATTTCATCTTTGTGTATGCAATTTCTAATCTATGAATAAAGTGAACTTTCAGGAAAGGCACCAGGCAAATTGGGAGAATTAAAGTGACTGGATCCCGATACGGAATATTTTCTCTTTAGGATCAGATAAACTAGCAAACAGTTACAAATAAATTCCTCTTGTTTTTCAACCTACCAGTCAATTACAAATCACTGCTTTCTCACAAATGCAGAAGGTGCTTGAGACATTTAATCCGAAGTTCCTCTAAAGAATCTAAAACTGCAAAAGGAAAGACACCAAGAGAAAACAAAAAAGCCACAGCTTTCAGGCAGTGTGCACTTCAGTCTTTCCCACATCTTTTGTAGCAAATTCCTAACGTTGGAACGCAGATTTGTAAGGTAACAGTAAGAATGATGAGCTAAATTCACCTTTGGCATATGCAAGCTCTGCAATTCCATTGAGAGTAAAGGAACCAGTGCTGCCTTTGTGAATAGCAAATTTGATCTTTCATAAAACAGTTAAATAATGGTCAAAGACAAAAAAAGCCCAACCCATAATTAAATGCTAATCTGTGATTAGTGTCACAACTAGGAGAACACAGCATATCTGCTAACATGGGGTTAGAAACAGGAGTTCAGCGATGTCAAATATACAAATAAAACCAGCAACCAGCAAGAGTACTATTTTGCTTTGCTGGATAAAACAAAATAAATACAAGATATGCAAAAATAAAGAGAAAATGTACAAAACGGCATAGGATCTACACTAATCTCTTACAAAACTTCAGAACTTCAAAAGATGCAATACGTTATATTTTTGCGGCGGGGGGGGGTGGTGGAATGGGCTTCATAAATCAAACAGCTAAAGTACAAAACAATATAGCAAACTCCAGCCAGACCACAAAGAGGGTTTGTTCTTCATAAACATCAGATCAGGCAGCTAAAATTATTACCAAAGCTCTCTTGTAACTGTCACCTGTGGTGGGTATAATTACAGGCTACTGCTGCAAGCACGCCCACGTCGTATGGCAATAAAAGGACCTACAGCTTGCCAAGACCAGGCAGACAATGGAGAACATACACCACCTGACGAGAGCCCAAAAAGATCAGCCAGGGAGACTAATAAAAATGACAGCTTCGAAACAAATGACAAAGCTTCAACCAC
>VZSZ01006766.1:367405-417380 GCA_013398815.1 Ibidorhyncha struthersii | reverse complement strand
ATATCAAATTAGCTGGAAACGCAAGCGCCGAGCAGAGCTCTCCAACAGGTCACAACTCGAGCAGAAAGGCAGTCAGAACTGTGTGCGGACGCGTTTAGTTCAGGTTTTAGCTACAAAGAGCCCTTTTGGGGGTTGGATTTTTTTGTTTTTTTTTGTTTGGGTTTTTTTTTCTTTTTTATTAGATAAAATGTTTGCACATTTGAGCTTGGCTTTGTGGGCTGTCATTAGATAGCCAACGGATGAAAACTATATATTTCTGATCCAGTTCTGGAGACAGATTGCTAGATATGTGTATCTTAATGCAGGCACCTTCTAGGGATACGTCTATATACTATAACAAGGCTGAATTTCTTTCTCATTGCCTTAATTCTCGACTGGATGCCCACATACACATTCCTGCAGACCAGCTGTACAGAGGCTTATCCTCCTGCAAGACCGGGCTTTTACCTGAATACTTCGTCTATAGAGTTTAACACACACAGCCAAGGTATTAAAAGGCTTTATCATCAATTAAAAACAACATAATGCAATTAGAGAGTGAGAGGCAGTGATTTAGGTCTCTCATTACCAGGGCTGAAGGAATCATTCCTCTGTGACGCATGCAAGTTTTGAGTACACGGCACAGAAAGAACTACTATTGCTTAAAAACATGAGCACAGCACAGGCTTAACTTAGGAGGAAGCTCCCCAACCCCAAAAAGCGAGGGACTCTCTGTACAGGGTAAGTGCCTTGTTAAGCAGGCCCATAGGAAACGAGTATTACTCCTCAGATACAAAGCATAGTTTTGTTTTTATTTTTGTTTTGGAACATTTCACTGGCAAAAAGCAAATCCCAAAACCCCTGAGCTGGAAACATAAGACCATCTATCCTGTTCAAAGTTAAAAGGGATATTTGTACTGGTCTCTGCTCAGCTCCATCTCACCCCCACTCCAAAGCTTCCAACTTTGCTGCTTAAATCTTGTTTATCGTGTTGTCAGGATTCTAAGTGGTTATTTCCCTATTAACTTTGCCCTTGTTTGTTCTTGCATTTTTGAAAGAGCTGGAAATAACATGTGTTTACTTTGCTGTGTGTCTCTCAGCATCATCAATATCACTGTTGCTATTCCAGGAATTTTAACTGCTGCAGCAAAGCAAAGCCTGGGATCTCAAGCTTAAATCGTATTCCCCTCAGCCACAGAAGAATAATACTGGAAATGTAAAAATTGCTGGGAGAAGGTTAAAACCATCTCCTTTAATTGCCTGAAGAAGCCTGTTTCTCGTCGGAGCAGTTACTTGCGTGTCAGGTAACGTGCTCCTAACGGCTTTGCATGCACAAACGGTGAATTTTCACAGGCACTGCCATGAGCGGCGCGGAGGAAGGAGGATGTAAACGTTTCCTCTGTCATTAGGAAAATGCTTTTACTGGGATAAAATAGCTTGAAATAAAAACATACCTCCGATCCAGCCTGCTCACTGGAGTTTAAGACAATAATTTTAAAGATGTGCCTTTGCCAGGGATTTACAGAGGGGAAGAGGGGAGGAAATGGTAGGGGCTCTGAAGAATTACTTACTAGGTCAAATTCCTGAAACCCTGCCTTTCGCTGCTCCTCCTGCACTAACTCCAGCCTTAAATATGAACAAATTTTTGTACTGGAGTGTTATTTTACAGCTTTCCTATTCAAATAGGAACTGCATTCGTCCCTTTGCCGAGTGCTTTAAAACTGCAGCAAAACACAAGCTGCAAATGGGCTGAGAAAAGCCCTTAGCAAAAGCTCTACAGTAAAGTGGAAGTAGAGACCATCTCTTTTGCATTAATACTTTTTTTTTTTTCTTTTTTTAAAGCTTTTTCTTTTTCCAAGTTCCCTATTCAGTGTTTGAAGAATACTCATTCTTCTCTCTTTAGGATTACATCTATTCATTTTATTTAGCTTTTTTAATGTGGAGACATTTTAATCTACCATTACTTTAATGCTGTTCCCGAACAGTTTGGGAAAAATGATTTATATTTCGTCTTCAGCTATGAGGATGGAAAAAAAAAAAAAAGGAGAAAAAAAGACTATACCCTTCTCATCAGTTACACATGTAGTCATGGCGGGGTGGTTTGCGCTTTGTATCAGGGAACTGCTTGTTCAAAATTAGCGGACAATTCATGGGGAAAACAAGAGAGATTTTAGGGAAGCTCATGTGAGAGCTTCCCCACTCTACAGAAAAGTGAATTATTACCATCTACTGGTAAACCCCAAGCAAAGTCTCAGTGAAAATTATCCTCTATTCTCTGCTTGGTCGGCCAGAGGTCCAACGGATTCACGGTGACTCGGTCTCTACCCTAACTTGTTTGGATTTCATAGCTGTTACTGGTCCTCCTTCTCCATAGATTCCTCATGTTCCCTGTTAAGCTTTTGTGCCAAGAATTTCCCTTTATTGATCTACAACTCCCCTCCCATCAACCGAGAAAAATAAATAAATTTCAAAAAATCACTGTGTTGCAAAACAATGCACGAGTTAAATTGGATGGTTTACCCATATATTGTTGTCATGTCCAGGGTTGAATTATGCTTAGAACAAACAGGACTGGAACATTTTGTGTTTTGCTTGGGAAAGTCTCACCATAACATGCAGGAGACACTTTTCCACATTCAGAATGAAAGATTTACCCCAAGTAAACTCCAGAAGGCTTAGCTTTTGAGTTAACAAACATCTTTCCTGAGGGAAAAGAACATTTTCCTCTTACTGGTACGCAATTAGCAATTTTAGAGGACACTGTCAACAAGCTAACGGCCTTTTCCCTGTAGGTCATCAGTATAAATATAGCCCAGCTCAACAGGGATTAAAAATTGTTCATGTCTAATAAGATGGTTGGTGTCTCCTTTGTGAGATGAGTTTAACTGGGCTCAGATCCAGCTCCCATATCGCAAGCTTAAGTGGCAGCGTGTCAAATGGCCCACTCAGCAGAGATGCTCAGAAGTTCACGGGCTGCGGAGTCTAGCCTATCTCTCCACTGCTAGCCCAGATGAGGACTGGACCAAACTGGCGCAGTAACGCACATACGTGCAGCCTCACCCAGCTTACCCCATGACTCCTCAGGCTCCCAGTTCCCCCCGCCCCCGAGACGCTGGCGCCAAATAAAAAGACGGGGCATCCTCCAGCTCTCTCTGGATTTAAAAAGCTTTGGAGAACTCAGTGGAGAAGGGTACCAAAATCTCACCTCTGCAGCAAGGAGCTCAAAAGCTTAAGTTTGGGTTTCCTGCTGCATCCACAACCCCCAGCAGCTCTGCTGGGCGTCCAGAAATCCCAGGGCTTCCCTACTCTTGCATCAGCTGGTTTTTTGGGAAGCCCAAACTGCTCCGCAATAATCCCACGCCTGTCATTTTCCCAGCTGCCCACCATTAAACAACTGCAGTCAGTTTGACCAGAAACTCCACGTTTCCCGCATATTATATTGCATCACCCCATATCCCTTCCTTTCCTCCCGGTACTAACCCATCATAAAATAATTACCAGACACACCGCGATGTCACTACAAAATAAATAAACGCTGCCTGTGCACGCTGCATTCCTCGTCTGGCTGACCCAGGCTGCCAGCTAGGGCTGAGCCTGAAAAATAGCTCCCACCTGTACCCACCCTGGCAGCAGCCTTGATCAGCAAGAAGCCTAAACCTGATAGAGCGGGAGATGCTGCCAGTAAAAATGAAGTACGCTGGCACGGGTGAGTGTGCAGGGACCCTGAAGCAGATCAGCAGCGAGCACTGCCAGTGGCGCCGGAGGTGCTGTGGCGGCTGGTTTCCCCATCGTTTGCCTGATCCTGTCAACGTCTCTTGCAACTATCATGCAAACTTTAAAAAAAAAAATATGATAGTAAAAATTCCAGTCAATATATCCTTTTAATTTGCAGCAGATTATAGCTTTTTTTTAATGCAATTACTGTAATTTCATTAAATGACATAATTACCATTAATGCAGAGAAAACTGTCAATAGAAGGTGCAATTATGTTGTATAAAATCACAAGCACAATGTGCAATGATGCATAATTCCTCATGAAAATCATTCCATGACTAAAATTAACTTTTAAAATATTTTTAAAATACGTATTGTACAGCAAGAATGATTCAGTTATTAGGGACTTAACTTCCCCAACCAGGGAAGAAGGGAGAGCAGAGCAGGCAGGGAGCGTTTGCATGTGGAAGGAAGGGCCAGAAATTTGGTCTACAACTGCATCAGAAAAGTGAGAACACAAGTTTTTGTATGCACAAGTGGGGAAAAAAAACCCAGCTTATAATCACACAGATACACAAGATGACTTGTGAGCAGACATTCCCCAAGGCACACTTCACCACACAGCTCCAGCTGTTTGGACACCAGTAACGCAGCGTGGAAGTGATGTCTCAATGGAGAAAGGGGTGACAAGAGGAAGGGGCGATGAGGACCAGGCTAAAACCACATCATTCACCCTGGAAACGGAGAGCAAATTGTCCAGGGTAGGATATGAAGAGTGTAAGGCACAATAGAACCACCATACAGGGATGTACTAGAATATGTCTCTGTGTGTCTTCAAAATAAAGCCCCTTCTGAGAAGCGCATTTCAGTCAGAACACAAAATATTGGGTTGAATACAGAGATGACTACATCAAAATTAAATAAACAGAGTAGAATGCTTGAAGAGTTTTTGGTCTTAAAAATCTACAAATCCCCTGAAATCCTGAACTAATGTAGGAGAATACACGGACAAAGTCTTTTAAGATCTCTCCTGGTATATGAACATGATTAACTACAGGCAACGTTTTCCACATGTGGGAATATTCCTGATATTCCCAGGCAGGCACAAACACGTGGATCCATTTTTCGCACAAGAGCAATGATGAAATGTACACTATAAAGAATCCAGAAACCTTTCGTGTCACTCCTTCCTCCGACCTAGGACGTTTTTTTCTACAATTTGTGTAACACAATTTCCACCAAACCCTTCGTGCACAGGGCACATATCGCCAAAAGTGAAATTTTGCTTTTCACCTCAACTCCCTTTCAACCCTTTTTCCAAAACCTCTAAACCTGAAAACTTTCTGATTTCATTTGTGCCTGAGGAGGCCCAACCTGTGTCCTCTGTGCCTATACAACAAACTCAGATTAAAAATCATCAGATTAAAACTGCAGAATGCTGATGAAAAATAAAATTTCATTTTTATAGCACAAAAAAAAATTAACCTGCTCACATATTCTTGGATTGTCTTCTCTCACTGTTACAAACTAATAAAGAAATTTAGCTTGGGATGATGTACCTTACCAATGAGAAAACATGGTGATAGCATTTTTCTCATTCGCTCACATCTGCCTGTGCTGTCCTCTGTTTCCTTCCTCTTTATCTGTCCCTCTCTTTCCCTTGTGCACCCAGAAGTAGCAGCTGATGTCCTTGTCACGCTTGCGAGCTGTCAGCGCTCATGGGGAGGGAGGTGCACTACAATGAAGACTAAACCAGGACAGTGTGAGATACCACGTCCTCGCCTGTTGCAATGCTCTGATGATCTCAAATATTTTCTTCTGTCTAGCAGTGTTTTTTGTCTGAGTGCTTAAGAAAACAAGGTTCACATCATCATACTTGTCTTCCTCCTCCTCCCTGCCTTTATTCCACCTTGGAGGAAGGGGCGTGGGCAACCTGCAGAGGGAAACTAAGACCAACACAACAGGGGAGGGTGGCCCTAAGGACCACCCAATCTCAGATTGTCACAGTGAAGATACGGGGACTATGTAGAATATGGTCACAACGGTTGCTGCCAGTGGCCCAAGGGACAACATCTGTCAGAAAAACAAAAGAGGTATTTTCTGGTTCGAGGGCCTGGCTGGCACTTAACCTACCAGCCATGGCTTCACAAACCCAGCTGAAAAATTGGTGAGAACCCTTGTGCATCATCCTCACCTCTGGTGTTCAGCGCCAGCCGCAAGCAGGTCATCAATAAGGACAAATTTGGTACAGGCTAAATTGATACAAAACCAGGTAGTGAAGGTATAGAGATGTTGCTTGCTGGGGAATGATGATTTTAAAACTGCGATATTTGGTACACCTTTCATTTAAGCTGTTAAGGGTGGATTTTACATACAGATTGGGGCAGGGAGGGATGCTGGACCTACCACGCTGTGTGCGTATTTTCAATACTATGAACGCACACACACACACACACACACTGGAAATAGTGAGAGAGAGATACATAATTAGCACTTCCATTTTAAGTGCCAGAGATGAATTATTTTCATTTGGAAAAAGTCAGATAGACTTAAATTTTGGTTTGTAGAAGAAACCTGTGGTAATTATTCTTAGAGTCATATATTTTTATTCCTTTCCCATTACCCACTTTCTTTCAGGAAGTATTCAGGTAGCATTCCAGTATCCAGTACAGATGTTAATAATCTGTAACTTGTACCTGCTCATCCTCCTTTTCACTAGGAATCAATTCCATTTTCTATACATCCATTTCCCACCTTCTTCTTTTTCTGCCTCTCCACCACTTCCAAACTTTTCCTAAGTCTAGAAAACTGAACTTCACAGCTATAACTTTACAAGTATTTTGGTGCAAAATCTCTTAAGAGCAAATATCTCTCTATGTGACTAGATTCTTGCTGAACGATGATGGCAGGACGTCAGCACTGGGACTTTACTTCTGTCCCTCCCTTTCCAGCCCCACCATGCATGACCATCTGATTCCCTTGTGCACAACCGCAGAGCTTGCGTGCCTTGCACGGCCATACCTGCTTCAGGGAGGTACCATCTGCTCTGCTCTCCACTAGCTCTTCAACCATTAACTCCAGGTATGATCTAAATAAGCTTTGAGCAACAAGAGAAAAAAAATACAGAGAAAAAGCCCTCTTGTCCTACCTAGTCCTACATAGCAGCCATCCCTCTAACCTGCAGGGTGAAAGACAGCTCCTCCATCTTTGCTCTGGAGCTTCTTTCAATCAGGGATGGTCCGCTTTATTCATCTGTAGCAAATACACTGTGAAGTGTTTTCCTGAAAAGAACCTTTAAGAGCCTTATAATTCACGGACAGTAAAAAGGGGAGAAAATCTTGGAGATGGGGCTGTTATTTTGCTTAATAAACGCTCAACTCAAAAACTTTCTTTCTGCATGCTGGACCACCACAAAACAATTTTGCAACCTTTAATGGCATGCCAAACATTTCAAGCATGAAGAAAATGTCACACCGCAGAATAAAAAGCAGGCAAAACCTTTTTGTGCTTGAGTGGATTATGAGAAAACTGCAAATGGGGTGTTTACTACCAAGAGGAAAAAGGAGAGAGCTGAAAAGTGGGACAGGCAGGTGGAGAACTTGGCTTTTTGTTCACAGAGCGCAGCAGAACTCACTGACCAGCCTTTTCCTTTTTATTTTTTTTCCTTTAAAGCAACGTATTATTACCATTAAGAAAATAGATTTGCAACACACAAAGTCAGCAGAGCTGCTTAGGTGCCACAGGGACACGGGCATAGCAGGCATCGATAACCTACTGCGAAGCACCACCTTATTGCAATGGAAGACGGAAGGGACAAGATCCATCAGCGCACTCCATCATCCAAATCAAAGGCATCTCCCTGCATCGCCTTCTTCGCCACCGCCTCCCTCCTTTCCTACCACCCGGTTGCCGCGCTTTAAAAAATAAAAATAAAAATAAAAATCCAGAGTCATCACATGGTCACAGCCTTCACAGGGTGGCGTCACCCACCATGGACACGAGCATCCTCGCTGCAGGTTGGTGAACAGCTCTGCACCGAGCGAAGAAAGGCTGTTCCTGAAGGTCTAATTTCCATGCCCGTCAGGCCCAGCGTGGCCCGAGCTGCCTTGAAACCCGCAGCCTTGCGGCTACAAAATAACAGCAAACGATAAAGGGCTTTGCGCCGGTGGAGAGGAAGGCACGGTAACACTCAAGATCTTATATCACCCAGCCTCATGCAATAAAAGAAGAAATCCACTTACCACAAACGCTATCACGCTCTTTACCGTGGACTCCCAGAGAAAGCAGCTCCGAAGGAATTGTATTGTATTCCATATTGCCATGGTGATTTTTTTCACGCGATCAACATTTCTTGATAAGATCTGATAAATATTGAGTGGGAGGAGGGGAGGAGAAAAGGAGTTTAATCAAACACTCTAATATCCTACCATTGCTTCAGAAAGAGGGATAATTTAAGCTACAAATGCATGCCAGAGCACATATTACAAATAAAACCTCTATTTCACAGACGCACTCCAGCTCCTGTCTGCTTTCTGACTACACCCAAACCTTCCAGATTTTCCTCATCCCTTAGAAAAAAAGAAAAACAAAGACGCACAACTTGATGCCAAAACTAAATAAAACAGTAACACAAACCTACCTTCGTTCACCTTCAATTCTTAAAATGTAGCAATGTCTCAGGAAAAGGGCCAGAGAATGTAATCAAAACACTGAACCTCTTCTCTACATGTTTTGGATTAATCCATATAAATAAATATGGAATTTTAGCCTTATTATAGGGCACCCTTATTTAAAAAAAAAAAAAAAAAAAGATAACGGCCACTATTCTAAAATCCTATTGACTTTTTAATTAACTAATTTAGACCCGGGTTCTTCCTTCCCAAAGAAGGGACTAAGTCTCCCATTGAGCTTTAGACACTGCGAACTGCGCAACATCCACAGATATCATTTTCCTCACTCTGAAGCACGAAGCAGAAACTGCTGCAAACTAGATGAGAAAGCAATTTCGTGTTAACACAAACCAACCTTTTAATATATACAGAAATACACAGAATTTACATGTGTTCGGCATTTTATGCATAAATAGGTTTTATTATTGTAACCGTGCTACAGCGCAGCAATTCAAATCTTTCCAAAATGGATGCGCGAGCTTAGCCCAGACAAAATTTTCACCTTTTTAGAAAATTTGCGGTTCTCCTCGGTAAAGCGCTTTTCTCGGGGCTTGAATGTTCTAATACTCGCTTTTACCTAATGAAATAATAATTAAAAAAAATTAAAAGGATGTCATGCAGTTTTAAGTGCATTACTTCAGTATTTTATCACCAGTGTTGATTAGGAATTTCAGGATCTGTCACTCTTTTCAGCCTCTATGTGACTTAGGAGGAGCTGCGAGGAAAAAAGTGGATGAGTTAAACTGGGCAAGGCTGGACTCCAGCAAGAGCCGAGCTGCGGTGTAGCCCACGACGGCCTCAATAAATAGGATTTAACTCAGTGAAAGGCTGCAGGGCATAAACAATTGAGACTGACTCAGCCGCCTAAAAACTAAGTGCACCGTGTACATGCCTCATTAATTTTCCTGTCAACACCCTGGGAAGAGAACATCGTGGGTCAGCTTTTTGGGGAGGAAGTAGGTGTTAAAAGTAATGTATAATAACCTAAACATTATGCCCTTTTTTGGCTGTTGCAAATGAAGCTGTGGCGTACAGTAATTGCCGTCTTCTTCTCAAGACGCCTGTGGTCACTTGTCAGTCCAAAAATGTTCCTGCATGGTCCCAGCCACCTGGATGGGCCACCACAGAGCTCTCTGATGCCCCAATCTTTCTTCACCCACGGCGTGAAACACCCCTCCACCACCAGATGCAACTGGGTTGGGACTTTTCCTGCTTGGCTCCCGGTTTGTACAGGATCAACCTCTCCACCCCCGTCCTTGCAGCTTCACACATTTCTTAAACCAGCGATAAACAAAGAGAAAATATTTCAACTTACAGGATTAAATAGGACATCCAGCTCCAAGTAAATTACTCCTTTTGAAGCACGTTCCAAGTCTTTATTCTTCAGTGTGTAACAACTTTNTCTGTAATTCACAATATAATTTAAAGACACTACAAACAAATAAATAAATAAATCCTAAGCACAACAAAACCCCTCCCCAAGCCCTGATAATATACTCGGAGCCTGAAATACAAAATGACCATTGGATTAGAGACCTATAAAATTGCAGATTAAATCTCTTATGGTCCAACTTTAATTTACAGACCTTGTACTTTATAGTAGAGCAGTGCACGCAATAACCAGTGAGAAAATTCTGCCCTGGAAGCCAGTGAGTTGATGGGAAGTAATCAGCCTCTGTTATTACAGGTTTAAAATGGGTTTTTTCTTCCAAAGTTCAGGAAAAGAGCCACAAACAACAGCTTACCTACCTACTGCACACTCCAGTACGTGAACCCACTTCTTAACGCTTAGTTTATTGCAAGGTTGTCAAACTATTACCCAGGAAACAAACGCAATCCAAAGAAATTAATCAGCTTAAGTGGAGCAAATGCTAATGTAACAAATGTTCAAAATTAACTAATTCATGTAAAAGACTTCTCCCCCACCCCACCCCTGAATTTCAATACTATTTCTATGCTCTAATCTGCCGGTTGGCCCTATCTCATTAAACGTCTATTAAAAAAAAAAAAAAACCACAACCAAAAAAACCTCCCTCGCCATTTTGTAAACTATTTGGCTCAAATCAAAAGCATTCTCTCTTCAGAAAGTGATGGCAGAAATATATTTATTATACACAGTAGGATATGTATTGATTAAACATTTGGCTTTTTAGGAAGCAGACCAGTTAATTCTAAACAGCAGTAACATAAAAAACTGCAGCTTACCAAAAAGCTACATTCGGGGACTGTAATGATCAAAGATTAAAGATAACGGAGGAAATTTGGGGGCATGAAATTGCAACCATATTTAAAACGGCTATTGCTGCTCTGGCATTTAGAAGAGGCACTCAGATAAACCATGGTAGAAACGAGTAAGGGGTGGAAAAAAAAACAGGAATAATGGGAACCAAGTGATTTCGCGAGACAAGGGAAAGGTCACTTCCATTCCCAAAGTTGCTCCACCCTTTCTGTACCAAATAGTTCGTCCTAGGGTAGATGGGTTTTCTGGCTGGTGGTTGAAAGGGAAGAGGGCTCCCCAGGAGGACCAACTTTGCATTCTCTGTGGTATCCAGCCAGGAACTCCATCAAATGACTTGTGCTTTCACTGCAAGAGAATACGCATTGGGTTGGAGTTGGTGGCAAAGGATGCTGCAGCTCCCAAGAAAGGGGCAGGCAAAAATCTATTTTGTGGACCAGCAGGCTCAGACAACCTGCAGCCCTAAAACAGAAGAGCTGCCGAAGTGGCTAGTCCCTCTTCTAGGGCCAAATGGACTGGCATCAGATGGTCCTCAGGCCAACTGCCACATACAGGATTGTCGGCACATCATAAAGGAATCTGCTGTTTCAGCAGTTTGGTTTCTCCTCCCTCAAGTAGGGGCAAAAAATAATTTTAAAAGCTACTGAATGAAAACAAAACAAAATTTATTCAGAAATTCAAGATTTTGTTCCATTTCCCAAACAAACTGAAAAAGGGATTTACTGATGGTAGAGATACAGGGCCAGGACTCGGTTTGTGGTTGTTATCCCTTTGGTCCAAGGGGATGCCACCAGCAGCAGGTTTAGACTGAGCTTTGATTCATGGACTCTCCTGCAACAGGACAGAAGGTGGGTCTGCAGAGTTCCCAGTGCGTCTGCAGAGATGTAGGTGCCCACATCACAAAGTCATAATTCTGTATTCTCCATAGTTATTAATTTGGGGGCTGAATTTCCATATATTTCGGTTACACATATTTCTCATAACATTTCATCCTATTGTCCTAGAAGCAACAACTAGTGGGAAGTTCTCTCTACATTCCTTGCGATATACTTCTTTCTTACATCTTTCAAGAGCATAAACAACAAGGAAAAAAGGTCACATGCTGCTAAATTGATAGAAAAAGGAAAAATGCTGTCACTAGTGAGAAGGTCCAAGTGCAATATCATGGTATCCTGCACTCAAAAAATGCTTCTGACTTTGGGGAAAAGACTCTTCATTTTAAGTGCTGGAGCTGAATCAAACATTTTGGGTGTGTCTGCAGGTGTGTTCACATACTAAGTTTCAAATCAGCAACGATAACTTCCATCTCTGTCTGTCTTTGGATGTGAGGGTTGTTTGTTGCTTGGGAAACTTCTTTAAACTGTGCCTTTCTTCTTGTTGCGTCTATTTTAAAATTGAACAGGGCAGAAAGTAATGCAGTGCAAACACAGCTTTAGAGTCAGCTTCATCTGGCATCTTTAATTCTGAGTGTTTGACTTGTCTGGTAAAAGATGTGCAATTACAACTCAGCCTAAGACTAAACATTCATGCAGATATCCTAGCTTTTGACCTTCTTCAGAGTCAAAAAAAAAAGCACAAGAGAGAAGAAAACTGGCTATGAAATGGTGTTTCTCCGTTGCATTTTCATTTGGATAAAATGAAAAAAACCCTGCAAAAAAGTCAAAGAAAAATATCTCTTTACAGTTTTGGCAACGTGCTAAGCCAGTGCGTTTCAGCAAAAGGTGTAGGGTAATTCTAACACCCATGACTGCATGGAGATTAGGTCGGTGGCATGTCTCAACTGGGCCCAGAAGAAAACATCCAAAATAGCTTTTAATACTCTACATTTTCATTGCATGCTGTTCTTGGGTCAGAGTTCAGATTCTGTTCAACGTCTCCTTCAATCTCAAGAGACAGCTGGTCATCTTAATTTCATTTTGGATCTATTTCTTTCTCCTCCCTGGGTACTCTTCCCTAGTCTCCGCTGTTCGCAAAGACTGCTTAAATGCTTTCTCCAGCTGTGGAAAAGGTGAGCAGCCGGGGCTGGGATCCTAGGATGAACCTAAATGTCAGAAAGATCAGATTTCTTCTATCACCCAAACATCTTCTGCTACATACCTGATCTCACACAGATTTTGCTCAATAAATACTCCTGAAAGCTGTGTCTATAATAGGTTATCTTTCCTATGAATGTTTACATCTACTTATAGGAAAAGGGAAAGAAAGGAATATTCAAATGGAATGTTAAAATATCTGCAGGTGACTTCCTTAAAGAGACGTAACCAATATTATTCCTTTATTGATGATGTTTTCTATCCTCAGTGAACACTAATGCCTGCGTTCTCTGAAAGCTTCTTAATAGCATACAACATACTGGGGCTCAGTCACCAACCAAGAGGGCCCGTAACCACGTTTAACACGAGGACAGTGGTGCCTACCCTACCAACATGCTTCACTTTGCACCATCACAAAAAAAAGTCAGGACTTCCGATCCCACGGGAACTTCTGATATTTGAGTCAGAACAGGGAAATGCCTCAATTCAGAAAGACAAAATATCAGCATTAATATTTTCACAGAACAATTCGTATATTCTATACCGCAGTCCCTTCTCCATACAGGAACATGCAAAGGAAATTATCAGTTGGAAGAAAAGCTAAAATTCTTTGTGCATTAAGTATTTCGACCCATAGAGGCACTTCAGACAGAGGCAACCTCTGCCAGAGCTTTAGCTGAAGGAAACGTTCAAGTACACGAGACCACCATACAGTCAAGGCCCAAAGTGCACCGGGTTCCTTTCAAATGAATGAATATTATTTGCTAAACTCTTCCCACAGATGTCCCCAGTAAAACAAATGTGACTAAACACAGTATTGATGTAGCCCGCCAATGCTAAATCTATTAAGCAACAACCTTCTGACCGCTTGGGAATTTTAATGAAATAGCGAAAGCCGAGATTGATATGACATGAAACACGGAGAAGACAGGACCCTTACACAGCAAAGGGTGTTTTTTCATTGCTCTTGTCTCAAAGAAATATGGTTTAGTGGCTTTTTTTTTTTTACATTGATTTTAAGAAAACTTCACTCTGTATCCAGCTTTGATGCAGATTCAATGTCACATATTGATGACCTGACAGAAGAACGCTGGGTTAAACCTCGGTACATCAACACCCATGACGTGTGGAAAGGGTAATGGCTACTCTCCAAGGGTAATTCATCTAACGCATTTGGGACCTCTGATATTCCTGCTTGAGCTCATTGCTGATGCACAATGTCATACCATTTGCCCTGAATAACATAAAGCTGTCTTGTAATAGACACACACCTACCCTTATCAAAGGACATATTTCCCCAGGAAAAGATGAAAGCAAGCCACATATTTGATCCACCTGGACATGCATAAAGAGGGTTTTTTTGTTTCTTTCCAGTCTTGCAATATACGTTGGTTTTTGATTTTTTAGGAAATGCCCATTCATTCATCCCAAAACTCTTTACCCCAAACATTTCACTTTTAACAACCTTCTGTGGGATCCAGAGTAGAATGGGTTCTTGGCAGAGGATTGATATCTAAAGACCAGATAGATATGGAGCTGACGGTCTGAAAGAAAGCAGGCGAAAACAAGGCCTTCCAGGCAGTCTGAGGAGGAGCTGAAAACCCCCTGAGCACAAGGATCCTAGGTGGTACTTGAGAAAAACGTTCCTGTTGATTCCATTTCAGTGAGTAGTGCATGGTCAGGGGAGAATTTATTTTCAAAAACAAGGTGTCATTTTTTCAGGAAGAGATGCAGGGGTTTTTCCCCATTCCAAAATTTCTGGTTCATGATAGGGATGAAAGTCAGAATAGACTATCCACTTCACAGCTGCCTCTATCAAATAAATGCAGCATTTCCACTTTTCTCAAACTCTAAAGCTTTCTGCTGGAAAAGGCTGTGCACTTATGGTCAAGTGCTAAGTAATTGCAGTCGTCAGGTGTCTGCTCTCTGAATCCAGGCCACGTTTTAGATAATTAAGCTTACGAAAGTCATACTACTTGTTTTCACTGTATCGTTGGCTACTGACCTTGCTTGGCACTTGAAAATATTTCGTAGACCTCTTCCTGTCTGCTGAAAAAAGGGTGCAGCTGAAGACTACTCTGAGACGATAATTCAGCAGATAAAAACCATTTCATTCTGCGATACAACTCTTCACTCAGAGGTCTTTCTACACGAGGATATTTGATATACTCTGCTTTCAAATTCATTGAAGCACACTATATGGTCCCTAATGCCTCTAATAACTTGGGGCCTTCTAGGAGATAGGAGTCTCTTGAAGCAAAAGAAAAAAGACAGGCCCTCACAAAGAGAAACACGGTTGCTTTTGCTAAGATCTAGGGCACAAAGGAACACAGAGATGGAAAGGACTTCTTTGATAATTAGTTCAAGTCCCCCAAAACCTACAAAACTTCTAAACCTATCAAACTCCTGTCTTGAAGCCATGAAATTTTTGCCCTACTTCTCCATTCCCCAGGATCATCTCCAGCGTTTAGCCTGCTCCATTCAGTGGTGTAAATGGTCTTCTCTTCCATTCCCCAGGCTCTGAGAAAGCAATCTCCCTCTCAGCCCAAAGGTGATCCAAGCCAGACTCTACAGGTCACCTTTGGCAAGAGAGGGATCCATTTTGCTGGATATCTTGGTAGCACTAATCTGTGTCTTTTCCAGTTTAAATTCTGCTCCTGTCAATGTGGCTGAGCAGAGCTGTATTTGAGGTCTCTTATACGTGCTTTAGAGGAGGACATTAGTTTGAGGTAAAGAAGGGCAGGAGAATAAAAAAAATACAACAGGTCGACTAACACAGAAAAGCTAAATATAAAACGTAAGCAAAGAACCACTGTTCTCCCTCTGCACCTCACCTACCTACCGATAGAGAAAATTCCAAATTCAGTGTAATGCTGTCAAAATCAATGTCTCTACAGTGCGTTGTTAATAGAGACGTATGAGAAACAAAGCAAATTGTATTCATCCAATATTGCTTCATCATGCCTATCAAAAGAACATGAAGTTTTCAGCTTTATTCATCATCTGGCACTTTAAAACTCTTCTCATGCTGCCCAGTTTTTTATGTTTCTTATTTGGTGCCTGCAATAAGCCTAGATCACAGTCAAGGATAAACGGAAAGCATAAGTAATTTCACTATCTCTGAATTTTTGTGCAGTAAGGTTATTTGTGTATTAACGTTAACGTGATGACGAAGGTGTACGCGTGTTTGCAAAACGCCAGTGTAAGACTCCTGAACACATTTAAACCAAAATTCGTTGTCAAATTAATTAAACATTTCATATCCCTCCAACATATACTTTATTCAAGGCAATTTTTCATTAAGAAAAGAATTTAGTCATCCATGAACAATTCCTGAAGTAAACTTACTTCATGTGCTGACAGCTCACAAGTCAAACTTGTGCATTTTTAACAGAGAAAATACACCCAGGTACTTCTGTTTTCGAAAGGGAATTTGATGCAAGGCAAATATTAGGCCTGATTACCTAGGAGAAATTAAACCTATTTGTGAGGCTTCCTTGAGTCTTTAACTATTGTTCTCTTTCAGCATATTTATCGAAATGGTTCAAAGAATACATTCAAATTTATAGTCAAAATGACAACATACATCAAAATTCCCATTTCAAGACAAAGAGCTTAGAAAATTGCAGTTCTCAGTCTGAGCAGACTAAGTTAATAGGTGCAAAATGTTTTTTAATCAGAAGCAGAGACAAATGTATTTACACTAGAGTTGACTGAAATAGGAGGCAGAGAAGTTTGGACGGGAAGGAAGAAGATCAGTTGGCAAGGGAAAGCATAAACAATTTTTTTTTTTTTTTTTTTTTTTGTCTCAAACCTTGGACAAAAAACCTACGCTGAATAGTTTGGACATTACCACACACATGCACTCCCCTCCTCTGCCTTGTTACATGCTTCCTAAGGGACACTTGACAAATGCCTATAAAATCAACAGAAAATCCAAATCTAACATCTTCTCACTGTGAGCCCACACAGCCTGCTGCCGATCATGCCGACCATTTGGCAAGCGCCGGATCTGCAGGAGAGCAGCTGCTCCAGCCACTCTCTTCCAGTAACATCAGAGATACGAGGACTTGGGGAAAAATTAACAAAGTGATCAAAAATGGAATAAAAGATGTTAAGAGGTTTTTTCCTCCCTGTAAACATCAAATCATCCTCCATGCCCAACTGACTCTAATATTGTTCTAAAAGTGGAGATATTGACAACTCAAGCCACTAAAATAGACAATCAATCTAAAATATCCCCAGCCTCAAAAAAGAACTTACGGAGGGAAGAGGACTGCAAAGCACACAACAGTGTGTGGAGCACCAAAAGCCCAGTATTTACTCCTCAGCTTCTATAGCTTAGGTTTTTCTTATCCCCAAATTGCAGGGGTTCCCCTGTTCTGGACTCCAGTATAACTTGGACAGTGCATGCGGTGGATGAAAACAAACACACTTTCATGAACAGATTCAGAAGCCACATCGCTTTTAATTCACATATACAAGAAATACACTTATTTAGACAAAATAATAACAAAACTGGAGCACACTGGCCTATTTCTTTACCACTATAAAGCATTCCTTAGGTTGGGATCATATCCTCTAAGAGTTTTCTAGGCAGTTCATTATTTATTTGGAAACATCAAATATTTGCAGCTCCCCTCTCCGATCTTGATTGGTCCCTTACCTAAACGATGCTGACTTTCTGGGGCTTACATAGCCTTCTTTGACTAAATGGGACCTTTGTTTTCCCTCGAGAAACCCCCCATTTCTCCAGCCTCTGCCGGGGCAGAGCCCCACTAAACCCTTACTGCCATACTGCCCACCTCCAAGATTCAAAGACAAACCCTTGCCTTAACCATAAGAGATGTGTGGCAGCCTTTCTGCAGAGGTGAATACGCTTTCACAGAGAGGTTTCAAAACAACACTGCAATTTTTTACTCTATCATTTCAACCAGGATTCACCGTCTGCCTAGTAGAGAGTGCTACTACCCACAGCATCACGTGCGCATTACTGAAAGCATCTCAGTACTGCGTGTATGACTTGAATCATGTTATATATTGCAAGCATGAACGTTTGTAGAGGGCTTGAACCAGTGTTGACTGCATAAATACCTGTCACGCCCTCTCCTCTGCGTATGGAACCTACTGCAAAACGTCAGTGCCTCAAAACTCACGGAAACCCCCTACACGTGTTCATACGACTTGACTGATACAAGCACAAGAGTCCTGTGATGTTTCAAGCTTCATCCACTCATTGATTTAATAAAAGCCACAGCCTAGAAAGTTCTCAAACTTTACTGCAAAAGTTACTGGAATCTTCTGTGACACTGCACATACACATGGAGCTGTTTACTCACTCTATTACTACCAGCCTTGCTCCAAAATTAAATTAGCCTCACCAAACACAAAGCCACTTTTCCCCCATTTCTCTATTAATGTCTTTTAATGACCTTTTTACGTCCCCCTCTCTTTAGCTTGGCCTTTTTTGGCCATTCTGAAAAAGCCTCAACTCTCCTTAATCTCCAGAGCAACCACTTTCCCCTGAGCTCGCTTTGTTTCCAGTTTTGATTTTATCCTCCCATGGTAGCGCTCACTCTTCACGTATTTGTTTACAGAACAAAAGCCACCAGTCTTTAAAAGCACTACGGAGTAGAAAACACCCCTTTTAGGTAATTTTATTCAGCTGTGCCAATAACAACAGCTATCTCTAGTCAATCCTACTGTGATGTGCAATTACTTTCTTGGAGTAAAAAGAAGCAAGACAGAACAAAGACATGCTTAAAATGTTACCTTCAGAAGACGATGTGGAAACATACAGAACAACTCAATTATGTTTTCAGACCTGCATGGCATATAGTACTGATGAAGTACAGACACTTCTGCAATTTTCTTTCCAATCAACCAAATTTGTACTAAAATGGGTTGGCAATGCTCGTTACACTACAGAGAACTATAAACACTGCCAACTAAGGCATATATAGATCACAAAACCTGTTTATCTCTAAATCTGTGTTGCTGTGCGCTACGGGGAAAAGAAATACAACTCATCCTCAGCGAAACCATCAATGTTTGAATGATATGCGTGGCAAAGGTAACTTACAGACAGCAAAGGGATGGCAACTTTTCCAAGAAAATCGGGGGGTTTATCTCCATCTTCATCAAACACTGTCACTTCCAGAACATCATGAATATCTTTAATAGGGCTGGAAAAAAAAGTGCAGACACATAAAAAAATAATTTGATACACATGCACACAGTCTCCTCCACAAAGATCTGAGAATACTGTTTTACTAATTAAGTTTGTATTACCTTGGAGTATAAAACTAACATTTAATTAAATTCCCCTAAAAAAGGAATCAAATTATGGGTATTCCCCAAGCTTTCCCCTCATGTTTCCGTCCCATAACTAGGTGAAGAAAATAACTACCAGACAGCGAGGTTTTTTGTGCATCGATATTGATGTTAACAGTGTAGAACTCAGCTCTCCGACAGGGAAAGCTGGTGACTGGGAGAGGTCAAGGGCTGAATTTAAAACCAGGCTTCAGGACATTAAAGAAATAATCCAGGAAACAAAACTTAGGTAACTTCATTTGACTTGAACAATTATTGAACAATTTTCTCCCTTTTAAGGAACTAACAAAACCAGTTACTTTAAAATAAACCTAACAACCCTAATTAAAGGCCAAACATACAATATTTTTGTGCCATTCAGTGCAAATGCTCTACTGAGGTGGCAGCAGGCACTCGATCCTAATATTAGATCGTTAATAAATCAGAGTCTCATTTGAGAAAAGTTGTATCTATGTGCCTGCAAAAGCATGAGTAACTGGAGACGACTTCTGAGTTGCGTTCATTATCTCTGCTTTCCCTTTTTAGCACGTGCAAGAGTTAAAGAGTCACATGGTACAGCGCGTTTGTTATTTAACTAAGTGCAGCTGTTCTGCCCAAAAGAAGGTTGTTTCAGAGCAGTCCTGCTCCTGAAACCTCTGCCAGTTGCTCCTCATGGTGCGAGTCGGAACCTAAAGGCCACCTGGTTGTCTCTCCAGCGAGCAACCGTAGCACGTTCTGTGATGTGACCGGCAGCCAACCAACCATGACATGCGCTCTTGTCAAGACATTACGGCTTTAAAATAAATTGAAACCTGCCACTTCTGCAACCACACTTCCACATTCCTCTCCAAGCCATTCTCATTGTCCATACGATATAGCTACCAGTGGTATAAAATATTAAAACCCCACAGTGACACACACAGATAAGTGTATTGCAGAAAATCTGAATACGATGGGAAAGGCTCGCTGGTGGTATTGAACACTCCAGCTGAAATGGATTCATTCACTAAAAACAATCCACTTTGCTCCATAATAAATCTAAATCATCAGTAGCTCTTAAGGTGCTTAATTGAAATTTTTAAAAATGGCCAAAAATCTAAGGAGAGCTGCGAGAGCCTGACTGGCTCTGCAGATTTGGCGCTTGGACTAGCCGTGCAACAGCAATAAGAAAGTTAGAGATAGTCCACAGCTGACATTTCTGAGACCCACAGGAAGTATAGACACAACCTTTCTTTTTAAATGAAATCATTTTGGATTCTTATTAGATCTATTTTGTTGGATGAACATCCGACAAGACTCATCTGCTGGCAAAATCTCAGAACAAACAGTGATGAGTGGAAGCTTCCTGAGAACAAAGAGAAAGGACTCCCAGAGATATACATTCAGCTGTAGCCATGAATTAAACAGAAACCCAGCAAGGTACTTCTATCCAAGAGATCAGGCACTTTTTATTGTGTTTGCATCCAGCCCAGTATTTATGAATGTTGCTTTTGCAAGAAGTCCATCATTCTCAAACTGTTCTTCCAGTGGACAGGTGCAAATGTCATAAATGCTCCACTGCCAACCCTCGCCGGTGCCTTCCTTGCTAGAGACTACTACAGTCTTGGAGACATTTATCTCACTCATTCACAAAAATCTTTGTCAGCATAAAGCAAGATGAAATAAAAAAAAATGTGCTGCCTAAAAGCAATACCTAAATTACAACTTTTTTTATTAATAGTCACCAAAAAAAGAATACTTTGATTTCCATAAAAATTTAAGCTTCTAATTTGGGGTAAGCTACGTTTGAGTAGTTTAAATTCAGAAGATATACCAGGAACAACATGAGCTCTAATTTTCTGCTTACTTACAAGTTAAACAAGGATTCTACCATGGTTCAGTGAAACATATTTCATTTTAAATTACAGAAAATGTAGGCGTGAGTATCTGGTCTCTACTTTCTGTTATATTATCTCTTGGATCCAGCTATGACTCCATTATGTCTAGTCATGATTCTTCCTATAAATATCACAGTAATTTTTCTTTTAATGACTTCTATTAATAAACTCCATGCAAGAACTAGTAAAAGGCAAAAGGCTTTAATTGAGTTATATTTGATATTTCTCCAACATCCTCTCTGACTATGAAAAAATGACATATCTTAAATTTGACCTTTGTTTTTTCCCCAAAGTCGATAGCTTTTCCTGTTAAGCTGCTAACTGTTTGGTGTTGCAGCATGTTTTCAAAAGCAATCCACTTACAATGTGAAAACTTTGTTCCACTCTGGATTGAGGTTCTTGTAAACAGTGTGTGTTTGAAGACTGTCATTTCCCAGCTCTAATACACAGAAAGGATCACTTTTACCTAGGGAAAGATCAGATAGATAAGCAAAAAAAAATACGAAGCGGACCAGTTATTGTATTTAGTATGCACACTCTTTCTTTGCAGTAGGGCTGACAAACTGATTGGTCAAATAAAATTAGATCCATTAAGATAACTGCAAATCGCCTCGTTCTGTTGGACTGACTTGCTAAATAAACATTATCTCAGACGCATCCTCAGTTCTGGAAACTCTAACACTTACCTTACAACTCATTCAGGTGGCTTCACTCTAATACCTGAAATCTGAGACTTACAGTGAATCATCTCTAAGTCTTTACAGCAAGAAAAATCTGCTCATGTTGGCAATTACTGAGACAAAATTAGGAAAGCAGTACCATCATTCCGACCCAGGTAAGCATCAGTGCTGCAGCTCTCTTATTTTATCCTTTGCTTAGTCTGTTGTCTTCTTCAGTTGATGACAGGATTAAGTACCCGCACCATGAGAAGTACAGGACTGCCTGCATCAGCAGCATTTCTTCAATTAGTTCCACGTGAGTAAGTCCTTGAAGCTATGAAGACCCTACACAGTGCCGCAGTTCAAACAAAACCCACCATCAACTGGAGAATCCACGGATGAACCAGGTATCATACTTAAAGCAGACAAACAAGACAAAACCCCAAAACCAAAAAAAAATCCCAACCTCCTCTCAAAAGAAGGATGTCAATGTCAAACGTATTACAGTGAAGATGCGTTTGCTAATGTATTTTTCTGATAACTGACATTGCATGAATTTGTAGCTTTCACAACTTATTGCAAGTCAGCAGTTTCCCTCATGAATAGGGCACCCTTTATCAGGATGTCTGGCTCAATATCTGATTTAATTTCATCTTCAGTGTTCGTGTATAACTCAGCCATAGACCATCCAGCCTAACTTTTATGTAGGCAACTAAATATCTCAGCAATGCAGGGATTTAGCTAGCAGACAAAAAAAATATTCAAGCAAAAGCTGTCTTTTTCTTAATCCTTATTTTTGGTATTATTAATGCAGAGCTCTTAAGGTCCTTACTCTGAGAAGTTTATAAACTAAACAGGAATCTTTTCAGTATGTAAACAGTGGGTATTAACTAGTCAATACTGGTAAAGTTTAAAGGGCGTGTGTATTACTGGAATCTATTTGTCTTCTCCTTTTCAGCTTACGTGCCCATTCCCTGGTAAGTGTGGAAATGCATGTAGCCTTTCAGAGAAACTGCTTGAAATGCAAACTGGTATATGCCAAAAACAATCCCACTGTATAATTTGGTATTCTGAATGCTATTTTTTTTGGTCAGTGAGCAAATGCAGTGTTTGAGAAGAACTCTCATGCGTACACAGAAAACATGCCACAAAGCAGAAAAAGTCATTTTCACATCAACAAAACTATTATCTAGGAATATAAAAGTACACAAGGCTCAGACTGGGCTAGTTGTGGCTGAAGAGCTTCTACATATTTGATATAGCGGTGTGGAAACTAGCCTAAAATTTCTGTCAAATGGTAAAATACGGATTTTCAAAACACTCTTCAAAACCAAAGCAGATACCGTGTTGTTTTCTGATAGTTGTTATTATAGTAGGCAAAAAACTTGCAATTAAAATTATAATGCCAACATATAATCAACTGACAACAGAAAACCCAATTGCACCAAAACCCAATCTTTGCTATGGGAATAAGGTCTAAAGTGGCGTTACACTTGTCATCAGATGAGTGGTCTGCAGAAGTTCACCCACACAAGACCTCTATGGGACAGGCAGGGAAGGAATGCTACTTGCTCATGCTGCTCCCCTATTAACCCTTGGAAATCTTTGTACCTCTTATTGTCTCTGTGATTTTCCCTTTATCAGATTTTTTAGCTAGACCTCGAATTTACTTATATCAATAACAATAAATCCGAGCAGTCTCCCTGGCAATGCAGGAAATATGGAACTGCTGTAGGAGGGCTCTATTATGGAAGCCCATAATTGCTGCACTAATCATTTATGAATGGCTCAGAACAGATAATTAATCTTTATGTCTCTCATTTCACGATCAGAAATTATGCTATTTTTACCTAAAATGGCTGCATCCTTTTGCAATTTGGTGGGTCTATTACAGCATAATACTAGGATATTTTCAGCACTGCCATTGAAAAACAATTTGTCATTTGCTTCATGAATCAGGCTCAAAGCCTGGGTTATTTTGAATATAATGACAGACTGAGTAACCTTTTACTTAAGCAGAATTTCATTCTGTGCGACGCACAAGGAATGTGTGTCGCACACTCCGTATGAAAAGTCTTTGAATTGCAGAATGAAGAACCTGCGTGTCTCTTCCAATGTTCATTACCCACCCACATGCTCCTGTTTAAGCGTTGAGCGAAAGGGGGCCAAATCCACCCCTGACACAAACGCATTAGCATCAGTGGAGTTTTCCAAAGGGTAGATAACCTTCTGGGCTGAGCTCTTTCCCTAGACACTGTCTGTCTCAACGCCTCACGTATTTCTAGATAGCCCTAGCTTTGCCATTTGCCAAAGGTTCTGCTTTGCTGGGGTACACTTCTTATTAAATTTGTTAAGTAAGGTGCAGTTACACACCTAATTCCATACAGACTTATACATTATGTCAATTTAGAAATGCATTTCTGTACAAGCTACCTTTCGTTATCGGCAGATTTTTTGTTTGTTTTCGAATTAACTTCTTCAGTTCTTTAAAGTACTGCCCTCTGCACTAACATTTTTTTTCCACCGCAGGGTTAAGCAGTGAATTGAAACTGAAATAGTACGGGGATTAATGTTGGGCTTTCTCCTTTGGTCTTTATTTTAGGAGCAACGTTCTCCTACGTTACAATGTCTTCGTAAATACCAGGGAATGGGCCAAGAGTGTTTTCTCTCTAGCGTCTTTCCTGCCTTTATCAACAAATTATCTTAAAAAATGACTATGTCAGCAAATGTACAACACACAATGCTGTGTCTGTGAATTACGAGCTGCTGCAAGATACAGAGGGGAATTAAATGGTCTCCAGAATCCTGGAGAAGACGATAATAAAAATAATAATACTCGGGCAGTTGCTACAGAGAAGGATCAATTCCCTAGACCTTCCCTGGAGAAACAATACGAAGCCATATTTTTAAACGGCATTGGCTTCCGTCGCTGTCAGGACCAAGCACAACTTGAGCTCAATGAAAAATCCATCCTTTTCGTGGAGTAAGAGCACCAAAAAGATCATCCCGAATCGAAGCATCTAACGAGCTGTAAGAGAAGCCATCACGCTCGCAGCCCCATAGCTGGCAAGCTTTCCTTTTCGGGTGACAGCCTGCAGCACCACCCAAACCCACGCACTCAGCACCGTGTCAGATGCCCCCAAAATCTTTCAGTCTTGTTCACAAACTCGCAAGGCACCCGACAAAAGATGGAGAGGCTGCTTTGCAGGCACCATCACTTTATATCGACTCTCTTTTTATGTATTCCTGCTGGAAAATATAACAGCGCACCATGCTAAGTGCTAATCATTGGTCACGCCGCTCAGATCTAAAGGGCAGATCAGATCTCCATCCGCTGGACCTTCCCACATACTTTTGGGAGTCAAAACCATGTGGCATCTCAGTTCCTTGAGGCAGGTTTCACCACTGGCGAATGAGGAGACGATTTACTTTTCCTTGATCAACTGACAGTACTGCACAAAGTCTGAGTAGCACTCACAATATATTACGGCACTCACGATATATTATAGCATCATGTGCTGGAAAATAGAAACAAAATACCTGCAAAATCTGCTGCCAACAGGTCCACCGCCTTTAAAACTTTGACTTGTAAGAAGCCAACGTCCTTTATGTCTCTAAAGGAATTCTTTATACACTGCAAGGAGGAAAGCATAAAGAAATATTTTGTTTGTAATTCAGTGAGAAACAGAAAACAATGAACTTCTAAATGACTTACATTTTTACACTCATCGCTATTTCTGCAGTGTTTCAGTTCAGGAGCTGATACACCCACAAACACATCTCCACTATCCCAGCCTCACTGCACCGTGACCCTGAGGTTCACAACTTCACAAGCTACCTGCTCCTAAGGAAATTCTCCATTCACATTAAATTACACGCTAACTTTATGGTGGAGACTGAAAGAAGGCCCGCGTGTTTATGCAAGTATCATCTGCCAATTAAAACGGAAAACAGGACATAGGTAGACCTGGAGAAGCAGCATGGGTCAGGAAGGCAGCACTCTCAATCAGGAGTGAGGAACCTGTCCTCAAAAGTAACTTTGACTTGTGTAGTTCAAATCCTTTATGTCTCAGCCTCACACCCCATTTTAGAGAGATACACGCTTATTTCTTCTTGCCCAGCTTTTGAGGATTGAGGCGTGGAAGCCATCATACGGCTTTATCTTCCAGAAGTTGAAAGTCCAGAACATATCCTCCCCAAAGGAGGAACAAAAGCTAACTATACCATAATCTCTCTGTGATATTCAGTGTCTCTCATTCCCCATCATAATCTCTTAATACAATTCAAGTTTGCAAAGAAAAGTATTAGTTTAAAACTCAACAAATACAAGCAGCCAAATTGCTTGGGTCTATCTGCCCTGCCAATCTCCTTGTCATTCTGAACGTAATAACTATTCTGTGTAATAGTTTTCTCTGGTAGGAGACATGTTATTATGACTGGACAAACCTTGGGGTTTTTTTCCCTGCAATTTTGACTACTTTCAAAACTAAAGGAGAGAAAAAAAAAAAAGGAAGAAAAATAAAATGCAAACTCACATAGCGCTGTGAAATCTGTCGCCTTTCACCAGGGTCTCCCAAAGGGCAGACACACAGATCAGAGATAGACACTCCTGTACATGGGGCAACAGCGATCAGCATCAGCAGGGACCCCGGATGCTTTTCCAGAGGCAGCTCTAAGCAATTGGTCTGCTTCGTCGGCAGGGCACTGATGTCAACTTGGCACCTAGAATGACATGGCCAAGGGTTAAGAAGAAGAAGGAGCTGGAATTAAAAAATAAATAAAGCAATATTCGTATTGATTTCAGCAACAAGCAGGCACCAAAACGTATTGGTTGTTCAGGACGGAAAGAATGCAAGAAAAAGCATCTCAAAATTAAACACAGGAAACCAATTAGCCGGTTTCTATTGCACTTGCTGTCAAGTTTTGCTTTCTGGTTCACCTGCTGGTAAGCAGAGGTAAAGGGTTTGGGCTGCAAATACAGTAGGAAAACTTAACTCTGGCCTGCCTCGCTTCCCCTCTAAAATCCCCTAGTGCTTTGTGATGGATCTGAAACACAATTTTATTTCACCTGGGGGAAAAGAAAAGGGGCAAACGCAAAATTTAAAACATTAGCCTAAAATAGATTAGTTTCTTTAAAGTCACATACTCCATTTTATGCTACATTATACTGTATGCCCCAATCTCTTTTACAAGCCTTACTAAAGCTACGTTTTCAGTGTACTCATATTTCCCAGAGGGAAGGATTGTCTTAAAAGTCCCCCTCCCACCCCCTGCACGTAATATGTATCATTAACCTGATACTTTCCCCCCTCAAAAAATAAAAATAAGGAGGAAAAAAGATGAACATTCATAAAGAGACAATAATAGAAGACGAGTATGGGCTAAAGCAGAGAGAGATCACTAGACAGCCGGTTATGTGTGAAGGCAGCGGTTAAATGCAACCAAAAGCCTAATCACTTGGCTCGGCTAAATGCCTTCTATTTAGGAGTCCAGTAAATGGAGTGGAACTTTTTTGAACCTCCGTAGGGCTTGGCTTTTAAGAACAGGCTGAACAAAAGTTACAGATGAAAAAGGAAAAAAAAAAAAACCCAAAAATAAGGAAGGGGAAGCTTTGTTGCCACAGCGCAAAGGGAGTCACATTCCTCAAAGGGACAGCAAACGGATGATGGAGAGCGAGAGCTTTCTCTCTGCTTAATGCCTGCCGACAAGTTTTTATTTAAACTAAACTTGTTAAGGTGTTGTCTTAATAGGCTAAAATTCCACAGGGTTCCCCCAGGTGGGTTTCTTCTGGGTAAATGGTGCATGTAGTGCTCCTGATTGATCCCATTCCAGTAGTAGAGCTGGAGCGGTTTATACCCATCTGCTATAAATTGCATGCTTTCCGCTTCTTAACAGCCTATTTTCTGTGAATGCTAAGGGGGGGGTGAAAAAAAAAAAAAAAAAGAAAAATCCCCAAACATTTCAGCCTGAAAAGCCAAGAAGCTGTGTTATGAAGTAAAAGTCACCGCTCTGATGAGTTTGTAAGTCAGCCAGTAGGTCCGTGTATTAAAACACAGCTCTTTGTGTAAGCTGCTTCTGACTGGAATCAATGGGGGTGACTTTGCCTTAAGTGTGCCCTTTGCTATTCACTGCACCAAACTTACAACAGGTTGCAAGTTTACTCTTATTAACTGCTTTCAAGTGCTTTGAAAGAGAAAGAAAATAAACCACGAAGAGTACTGACGCTGCTTAGCGCGTAGGCTGCCTCTCAACACAGTTTCCGAGTGTGAGAGGTTGCATTTAAAGCTCATTGCTAAGCTTCAACTCTTCAGAAAGATATAAGAAGAGAAGTTACAGCAGAAAGGAAAAAAACAACAGCAAAAAAGGCAAATATTTGCGAAAAAGACCTAATCACTTCCACACTGGAGGTCAACATCACTTTGGCTGCATTAACAGAGTTGCTTCTCAGACTGCAGCAGTTTTGCACTGATACCTAAAGTATCAGTAAAAGGGGGACTGTATTGCTATCTTGGGGCTTTTTTGGTTTGTTGTTTTTTTTTTCCTTTTTTCTTTTTTTTTTTTACGGATGAAGAAACTGAAGGAAGGAGAGGGGAAAACTCAGGGTCACCCAGCTGGTCTGTGGTTCAGCCGGCAATAGAGGCCACGTCTCCCCTATCAGCATTTCATACACCACCCACTCAATACAGTCCACGACTGGGAAAAGCTGCATTTGCTTTTTTATATTAAGAACTTTCCGTGGGGTAAGAGAGAAAAGACAACTTGTTCAGACAACGGTGCATCTCCCACCTATAGATAACCTCAGAAATCTCCCCTATCTCAAAGACAAATATAATTCTAGCTTGTTTTGGCAAATTGGAATTGTTTATCATATTAAAAGAATTTGATTAGCCAAAGGTCAAAGAAAAGATTGAGTATAAGGGTGTGGGGGTAGGAGAGATGCACATGTGGAGGGGAAAACAGCAGGAGGTGGAGTATAAGCATTTCTTCCTCAAATCATGTCTGATTTCCGTGCAAACTAACTTCCTTAAAACATCTGTGTTCACTCAAGGTGATGGTATGCCTCTGTATTTTCTTTTGAGAAACTGAAAAGAAAATCCACATTTGCACTTGCAAATGGCAAAAGGCTTAAGAAAAAAAAAAAAGGACAATCTGTTTCATTTAGGTTATACAACATAGTTGATCAGACTGCAAAGAATGCAGCTTGGTAAAACAATTAGACATTCAATTTACTATATAAATTCAGCAGTTTCCACATAAACGCTTCTACACTATTAAAACAAGTCTAATGATTTCCAAACTACTTCCCCCACCCCAAGAAACTCTTCCTTTCCTTCTTTCTCCGCTTTCTATCTGCAAGACCTTATTACAGATAATTATTTCACAGGAAAGTGGTAAGAGACAACGGTGACGGGCACCGTAAAAACTAATGGAGGCAATCCGCTCTTTGCTCAAAAGTTGCCTGATATGCATGCAAAGAGCAAAACTCTCAGCTCGCATTTTAGGTAGCGCAAATGATCTCCTGAGTTAAATTCTCAACCTAGTAATCCTGTCTCAGAATGGATAGCTCTGCCTGTTACCTTTTGCTATGTTACATATTAAATCCAGGTATAAACTTTCGCACCCGCGACTACATGCACGATCTAGAGGGGTTACAGGGCTGTAGTTGAGGGCATTGTGCACGCAAATGTATCACTTTTTTTTTTTAACCACAATTGAATGCTTTCCTTCCTCCTCCTGGTCAATATTGAGGTCTACACCTCTATATTAACCCCTAGTCCTGTAGAGGGTTACACCACAGCTTTAGTTTTGTTTTAAGACTATTCTTTTGACTTTAAGCCCTCGTCTTTAGCTGCCAAATTTTTTTCCCCCTTTTTTATTAATTTTGAAGTGAATTATTACTTGAGAACACTACACAGTAAATTTGGGGTTAAAAGTATTTGTTTAACTTTACCAGGGAAACAAACGTTAAAATTTCACTAAAAGGTGATTACTCTTACCAGTAATCACGGAGTTGTATTTTATTACCCAGTCCATAGTTCATCAAATTATGATAAGTATCTTTAAATATATATAAATACAAATGAAAAAATCTGCACACAACATCACCATTTTTTTCCCCTGCAGAATTCTTGAAAGCCCTTCACAAAAGAGGACAGAATCATTATCACAGTACACAGTAAGATGCATCTGTGATTAATATTTGGAAAGGAATTTCAAATACCACAGGTGTCAAGGAGACAATTAATAAGGTCTTATTCTGACTTGTTCTACAGGTAAGTTTTGGTTGTCTGATTCTTCCTATAGCTTGGTAAAATTTAAATGAAAGGTTTGTACGCAGTCATAGTCGATCCTACCGCTCCATCCCAACCGCATGGCCTTTAAAATAAGGATTGTTTCTTGTTGCAAAGACACTGTTTCCTGCAGACATTCATAAAGCTGTTGGAAGCACTCCAGTCTCAGAGCTCACGGTCTTAAGTCTAGCAGTTTTTGTAAAGCCTCTTTCTTGAGGTAAATATGTGAAGAAAAAAACCCCAACGTTTTGCAGCATCTCTTTTTCAGAACATATCACTTAATGCAGAAAGACACTCTAACAACTTGGTATAAACAGTTTAACTCTGCCTGGACAAATTCTGCACACATTAACACCTTTGTTTATTAATACACATTAACATCATCTCCTGTTTATGGCATGCCTCTTATCCCAAAGGACACAAAAAGCACTCAATAAATGTTACTAACAGTTCTGCACAGACTAAATAGAGGGATTATTTCATCCAGCACCAAAACACAGCCACCCCTCGGTGTCGGACCGCGGCAGCTGAACCACTCAGTGCCGCAGTATTTTAAGTGAGGAAGAGAAACTGGATCCAGCCGAAAATTGAAGCAGAACGCAGGTAGGCTGAATGTAATAATTTAGCCTGCGATGTGCACTGACAGTGAGGGTTTGTTTCGTGATAGAAGGGTGACATGGAATCACACCGAATGTTTCCTTACTAATTCAGAAGCAGCCAAAAGGCCCCAGGTGTTACCGTTTAGTACCAGAGGTCCAACACATTTCTTATTGTACACGTTCCATAGTCTCCGTAGACGCTTCAGGTCCTATTTCAAGAACAATATTTTACCCTGAAACCAAATTATGCCTGGCAGAAGAGCTGTCTTCCAGGGACTTAAGGCATCCATCCTACATGAAATCCTGGGTCTAAAGGAATTAACAGAAGTCTTATTCTGCAGAAGTTCAGCAGTCTGCATTATGAGACATGACTCCACCCTGTATCTCCTCAACTTCCTTTAAATACTTATACATATATGTGTATTTAAAGGTCTAACCAACACAGATCAACCTACACGGCCCTGAAGGAGTGTGATGAATCCTGACTGTACCCACAAATTGACCACAGAATTATGAACTAAGATCCAGCAAATTTTGCCTTTCCCTTAAAACCATGCAAATTATTTGAGGGCAGTTGAGTTGTACTGCTGTATGTAATAACCGAATATAACCCACAAATATTTTACTAAAGAATCTTTCTTATAGTGACGTTGTGAAATCCAGAAATCTCAAAACTGAACTTGGAAATCATGGAGACAATAAACACAGCACCTCATAATGTTGTTTTGCCCCCAGAATCCTTTTCCAGATTAGACTGCACTTCAGCCCTTCATAAAATATTATTTATTGGGTGTCAAAAGTTTCTATGCTGTACAAACAAGGCTTGTTATTACGCATTTGGTGTTTACCTATTCTTGCAATCAATCTTTAAAATCTAGTATAATTTTTTCCTGTTTTGATGCTACAGCAAATTTGATGTGCTTAAGGCAACAACAGTAATATTTTCTCCCCACATAGACAGCAACGATAACTTTAAGGTAAATCTAACACACACAGGCTTTCCCTTTGCTGAAATCTTTAATAACAGAATAAGCATTTTGCTGATAATTTTTTTCCCCCCATTGAACGCCACCTGCCCAAAACCAGTAGAAATAAAAAAGAGGGGGAAAAAACCTAAGGAAGAATTGCTTTAACATCAGGGAGACTGAACAGAGGCAAGCCGCAAACACTGCCACATTTCCTAACTCCAAACAGAATATCAGAAGTAATAAAAGTAACTGTGAGAATGGAAGGAAGAGATTCATCTTCAGCCGCTTCTCCATGTGATGAGCAATAGCATTCAGCCAGAAAGCATTTCCTGCTCTGCAAAACCACAAACATTTGTAGAGCCAAAGGGCATTGTTCTTCTCAGTGAATAATTTCAAACTATTTGAATGCTTAAAGTAAGAGAACGTTCTTACAAGTTACTGTTATTTAGTCAGCAAGTTGTGAAACGCTCGCCAGGTGAGAACGGCAAACAACTGCAGACAGGATCCCTGCCCCCAAGAATTTGGAGGTTGTGGCAGCGATCCTGCAAGCAGATAAGCACCGACAGAGCCAAGAGGGGCTCCAGTAAATTAAATGGTTCTTGGTGCTGCTGCACGTAGCCATCTGTGCAGACACATTTTGGGGAGATGGGTCTAGATGACAATGCTGCAAGCCAGAAGAAGGAAGGAAATACAGTTACCACTAGGAAATCATGACTGTACTAATACTGTACAAAGTAAGATGGAGTTAGAGTGGAGTGGAAAGAGCAGGACGTAAGAGTAGGAACCATATTCTGTTCCCGTTAAGAAATTAAAATAAAAGGTTCACCTGCTAACCCACCAAAAGTCTCATCTGCTAATGTGGCATAAGATCATTACTTGAGAATTTGAAGCTATAATGAAATAATGCAGTGGAACAAAATCCAGTATCAGTCAGGAGATGGGTAGATCACCTGTGAGGCTACTCCTGAAAATGATGCTTTAAACAACATGAGCTTGTGCAACAGCACAGGGCACCAAACCCACCGAGATCAGTCCTTTGTAGCAATGGGGAAAAGATCACCCAAATAAAGCAACCCCAGGTAACAGGACCCATAGACAAGGCTACAAGAAGACGCCACCAAAGTGCAGAGAAAAAGGACACCGGCGCAGTTCAAAAGGAGCACAAAGATCCCTGAGCTGGCACCAGCCCGAAGCTGCAAATCAACCCCGCAGGGCACAACGGGTCTAGAGCAGTACCACCGTGCAAATGCAGACAAGTACTGCCTTCTTCCTGCCACCAGCTCTCCCAGAAACGGCTGCCACTGAGCTCACAGAGTATTCTGGATTTTACAGTCGGCATGCATGGAGTCAGCTTGCTTTTCTCTGCATTCAGGTTGTGGTTAATCAATTACCCCGTGATAGGTTTTAATAAACAGACCCTTACAGAGGCATCTGGCATGACTGGATTAAGGAGAGAAACATACAGTATGATGCTGGTAATGAAAATAAATTGATCAATTTGAGAAATAATAATAAAAATCACATTATCTTTTGTACTTACTCCTTTCCCCCCCAAAAAAACTTACGTTCCCAAAAGCTCCTCGTGCTTTTTGTTATCCTTTCTCCAGACCTCAATGTCCAACATATCCTTCCTGTCAGAGAAGTAGTGAAAATCAAACTGTTCCCTCCACTGAGGATTTGCACTCTTACACAGTGTCTAGAAAACATGCAGTTATAATATTTACTTTTCTTAAATGGTACTTATTTCCACAGTAAAGCACATATCAATTCTGGATGTTAGGGCACCAAGTACTAAGGTCATTCCAACCAAAGCTTCCCAGCCCATCACGCACAGCCTCATCTTCCTTAAGAACTCTCTTTCCTCTCTCCCAGTAATGATAAATATGCAAGTGTGATGTGAATGAATGGCTGGAAAAATTCTGAAACGCAAGGTCGATCCACCAGCTCCACCTTCAGTGGACTGTAGTCA
The DNA here is from genome assembly GCA_013398815.1 of Ibidorhyncha struthersii. Lineage (NCBI taxonomy): Eukaryota > Metazoa > Chordata > Aves > Charadriiformes > Charadriidae > Ibidorhyncha > Ibidorhyncha struthersii. Next base: position 384,072 of record VZSZ01006766.1, on the reverse strand, counting down.
TCATTCAACATCACACATTGGGGAAAAAAAAAAAAAAAAAAAATCAAGAGTAAACCTTTTGAGGACGGTCACCTGAAAACAGACTTGAAAGAATTCAGAAACCCAAATCAGTATTTTTTTACCCTTCTGTGTTAACATATAGGCAAAGAAGGAGCAGCCTTGAAATTATTAACACCCAGTTAATTTGGTATGTGTTAATCGTCCCTCTGAGTTCGGTGAGATTGTTCGTGTGTTCAAGTTACTCTGAGTATCCACTGGATTGGGATGTAAATCGCTTGCAATTCATATCACACTGCACTACCCACCATCAATATCAGCACACCCACTGAGAGAACAGGAGATAGGATTAGCTAGACCATGACTGAGATTTCTCCCACCTTGTCTGCTTTTCTGAACCATAAGAATTCATACCTCATAAGTTGAATAAACTCCAGGAAAGAACGTGAAGCACTATGAATCTGAAGCCCTATTAGGGTGCATAAGCAGCAGTCCCCAACTTTTGCTGGGCCCCAGACAGAAATACTAAGCAATTAACTCGCTGCAGGCAACATAGTACTTGACTCCCCGTTTTAAACTTAATTTTCTGTGACTGCAAACAGTGCAGTCTTGCAGATTCACGACACAGGCTATGGACCATTAAAGAGAAACATAAAAAAGGATCTTAACTGGAATAACGTATATTTATTCTAAAATAACTATCCCATGTGTAACTTTTCAAAGCTGCTTTTCTAAATAAAAACATTATATCATGACCTTGGTTTGAGGTCCGATGTGGGGGACAGAGTGCAGGTTTCAGATGCTCCTACATCTATCTGAACATTACGTTCTGTGAACTTGCTCTGTACATTTTGTACGGAAGGGGGTTGGTTTGTTTCCTCCTCCTCCTCCCTCCACACTTCCAGTTCATGACATGCAGAGCTCTTGCTTTCTCAACAGAATATTATTTTAATTATAGGCTCTCTCCTTGTTAGACTTTGGAGATGAAATTTATATCTTTGGGAACCCCATTCATTTCCTAGATTCCCATGAAACGGTACTGAATACAAGTAAACACAGTCTAGAAGAATAAAAATTCAAAGCAAAACCATGGAATATTCTGTCTGTTTAGGGGGGAGGGGGCGGGGTCTGCTATACGTAACATATTTTTCAAGGATGGTTCTTTAAAGAATAATAATAATAATAATTTCCCTGCACTGGGTACCATTTCAGGTCTGCTTTTCCAGCATACCTAACACTGCAAACCTAACTTCTGCACTGGCAGAGAACAACACACATGTGTGATGCACATAGCTTTATTTCATATCATATTAATGTCAAACATCCACCAGTATGATGAGTGTGTTAAATGCACAAAAACAGATACACACTATATTCCTAACTTCCTATTTCTATATTGGCACGTAAAACATATTAGTAAAATGTTAATGTCCCCGATCTGGTTTCCTGTTTTTGATCTCGCTTATATAAAAGTGACTCAAGAATAGTTCCATCTGAGGTATGAACACTGGTAAAAAATCCACCAAGTACCTTATTGGCTTCAGCAAACTTAAGGAAAACTTTAATACTTACCTTACTCTTGTATCTTTGATCTCCCAGCTTGAGGAGAATAAAAATCTCTGCCAAGCCCCCTCCGGGGATGTTCTTCCCCTCCAAGAGCGTGATGGTGACCAGCCCATTCCACAACTGGTTCTTGCGCAAAGAGTCGAAGAGTCGCACGCTCCGCATGAAACTCGACTGAAAAGCAAGTCAGCAACACAAAACGTTTATACACCAAGCCCCCACATTTTTATGCTCAAACTGACTCCAATATGAAAGCATCAGAAGTGAGAGAGATACCATGATCCCCTAGGTGTAAGCAGAGAATGGAGGGCAGTAGGATGCTACAGATTTTCTGCCTGTACTGTACTACGGCTGGCCCCATGAAGGGATGGTGTTCAGCATCACAACAAAATCAGTAGGGATAGCTTAAACCAACAGAGAAGTTGACTTCAGCTAACCTGGCTGAGCTTCGGTAAGAGCAGACCTCGAGCATCGAGAGCCATCTGTCTCCTTGGCTCAGGGAAAGACACAAGAGAGTGCTGGGGAAGAGAGGTGGAAGAGGGGAGAAACTAAAGTAAACTTCTTGAATGTTTCTGGCTATGTCCATAAAACGCCAGTCTGTCCTTTCCAGGGAGACAGCCCACAATCATAAAGTCTATGGCCAGGTGGAACGCTGAGCACCCATCTTCCACCTCCTCAATCACTCAACCGCCTGTCATCCGCGTTACCTCTTCCCCTGCTGCCTTTGGAGCTCCTGCCTCCCGAAACTGAGCTCACGAATCAAAAATACTGATGCCTGCGGAAAAAACACTGACACCACCGGGCTCTTTATCTGGAGTTATGGTTACCTGGTAGCCACATTTGTTACCTTCGCAGCTTCATCCTACATAGCACGGCTGTGCTAACAGTTTGCTAACTGGCAATATTTTATTGAACAGAGGATGATTAAGTAGGCCTTTATTTGGGGGGAGTGAGCTGGAAACATTAAAACTCAAGGCTATACTCTTCTTCTCGCAGTAAAAATCCTGCCATATTTTATTCTCGTGAAGCAACTCTTAACTTGCCACACTTCGGAGCTTCAATCATGTCATACACAGGTGGGAGCAAGACGGAGGAGAAGATTTCACAAGTCACTTTAAAACAGGACGTGTTAGCTTTAAAAGCAAGTAAGAAATGTTGTTGCTAAATAAAACGATTGCAAAAGCACCTGATGTCTGGAGATTACTTTTTATGGATCAATTACCCAGCAACAAAATTCTTAAATCATGGGTGGTGAACTCACAAATTTTTTTACTCGCTTTTTGCTGGTTAAAATACCCAACTCTTTTGAATCCCACAAGCATATTAATATACTTCTATTTAAACACCCCGTTTGGCTTTCCTGGCACACTGATTAAAAATTCCTACCTTTAAAAAGAAACGAGATTTTTGATTCATAAATCCAGCTGCAATGTAATTTCTTTTTATTTTTTTTTTTTAAAGTTCGTCTTTTAGGCCAAAAAGCTAAAGCATGACTGTTCCCATGGACATACTTCAAAGTCCCGGCAGATATATTCCTCCCTAAACACTGAACTATTTCAAAATCCTTTTTATAAAAAAGGGAGTAATGTCCACAAGGGATCAAAGGGCATTCTGCAGTCTGGCAATCGCCTCAGAAAAATGGCAGCGCTTCCATGAAATATGCCCTAAAATAATTTTGCAGCTTGGTATGTCCTAATTTCGAATTGGATGTTTATCTTGGAAAGGCTTCTATCTAACTTGTCCATAAAACAGCTCCACTTAGCTCTATGAGCCCTGTGAAAATGGAATCCAAAGCTGGCTATTAAAGGGGCCTGGAGATTGCTTCCATATGGCGTAACAGCATGGGAGTGGAGGGCTAAGGCCTACAGCAGGCGCTGCTTGGCTTGAGCTCCCCATCTATCCATGGACACTCGTTGCATTACACCATAACATCTGGATTATTGCTTGTAATGTCCTTGGGAAATATCCACTTCCCATCAAAGCCTTTATCTATCTCGGTTGTACTTTGAACATTTTAGTATTTAACATAGTCATGTTTGATGTGATATACTTGCTGCTTTAGGACCAAGGATTCTCCCTCCCCCCCTCTCCCCAGCTCCTTCCTCGGAGGAGGAANCAAAAAAAAAAAAAGCAGACCAAGTTTATTATCCACGTTACAATTTCTTTTAAAAACAAAGCATCCAGTTCTCTTCAAAGCTTCCAGGCTGAACACGAAAGACAGTTGTTATCACTCAGTTTTCAAATCAAATTTGGATTCTTTTCATTTTTTAACCAGGGCAGTATTTCAGGGAGTCACTCAGTGTTGGGGGCCTTCCTATCCAAGTTCTGTAGCATACATGACCCCACCCTTTTAGCCACTGACCCGAAGTTCAAAGGACTGTTGGGAGGAACCCAAACCAGCCCGGATTCCACACGATGCCGGGAAAAATCAGTGCCTTCAGCTCAGTATTACTAGAGCACATCGCAATGCATCAACTCTGACCTTCCGAAACAGGTGGCCCCCAGCAAATGGCCTTGTGCACCCCTTCTCCAGATGGCCACGCAGCTGCCAAAGCACTCTGTGCTCATCTCAGAAGAGGGGTATGCTGGTCTCCAGCTAACAGGACCCAGCTACTTTCTGGACAAGATCTAGCATCACTTCAGAGCATCACACCGGACAGATAGCATCACACAGCCAAGATGTTTGCAACGGGTTTAGGGCATAGTGCTGATCTGCAGCACCTCAACACAAGCTCGAGGACCGCAGTCTGCTTCCTACCTGCCCCAACCCAGCTCTGCCACCACCACAAGCCTCTCTCCAAATGGAGCAGCACAGAGCCCGGGACGGCTGCTTGGCTCATGCCCCTGTAAGACAGCCCATCATGTTAGGAATGCTTTAGATTTCCTGGACATGCCCAGGTTGTTCCCACAGGGTGTGCTCAGCAGGTCTGGCACGTCTCCTGTGCCTCGTATCATCTACATGCGCACCAACGAACCGCTCTGTGCACGCTCTGCGGCCATCTCTCCAGCCTCCTTGGGTATTTGGCAGGTTGTTCCTCTGACCACCCTGACGGAAATCCCAGCCGAACAGGCAGTGTCTCAGATTCCACTCACAGTTTCTGGAAGGAAGCACGTCTGGGGAAACCCAGATGTGTGGTAGACCCACAGACCTGGACCATCAATGAGTCAACTTTAGTGTTGCCTGGGGAAGTCTGCACTACAGAAAATGCCTCCCAGGTGACAGGAAAATGCTATTGCATTATTTATTTTAAAAGTCTTGCCTCCTCTCTGATACTCCGCACCTACTTGTTTCAAACTGATTTACACAGAGTTAATTGATTAAACTTCACAGCCTCCCTCTGAGTTGGCAAAACTACGACACACAACAGAGCACAGAGAAGCGCAGCGATTAGTCCAAAGTTACTCAGGGGCACAACAAGCACTGAAAAAAGCATCTCACACACTTCCCCTCCCTCCAGCCATCACTACACTAACCCGCCTTCACAAGGAGACCAGAAAAGTCAAAGCCCCTGTCTATACTGGCCAGAAAAGGAGGACATAACTGCTTAATCAGTGACAATTTTAAAGTGCTTTTATCTACTCAGCTCTTCCCTTTCCTTGTTACCTCCCAGGCTACAGACGCCTCCGCACTTGGGTACTTCAGCTCCTCCTGCTGTTGAACCCGAGCTCTTTCCAGCTGTGCTCCCAGACTGGATGCCAGGTCCTTCAGGCCTCTCCTGCTATATTCTCCTGTAAACTCTCCACAGTCAGCCAGCTCAAACTCTGGCTACAGCCCAGACCAAAGTAAAGGTGCCTTGCAGAGGTACAGAAAAGCTGGCTGAAGCTAGGATCAGGCTATAGGGCTGGAAATTAGGAAACACATGCTTTATGATGGAAGTTGGCACATGTCCCGAGCACAAGACATTGGACAAGTTTGTTTATTCCTTCCTGCCCCTGCCCCATCACTTCTGAAATCAAGATAGTCTTAAGACCAGAATTCGAGGGGTTGCCTCCAGATAGAGCTCTGATTTTGACTGAGCTCTGGGTGCGAACAACCAGTGATACCATAAAGGTCACCTTTACGAGCAGTTCACTGCTGTAAAATGGATAACAACTTGAACAAAAAGCATCCCTCAAACAAGCCAGAGAGAAAGAAAATAGTAAGCACAAGAATATCCAGAATGCTTTACTCTTAAAAACCAAACTAGATGTTTTTAAAGTCTAAGAGCCCATGTTTACTGCAGATTTAGGGACTGTGCAACATCAGGTAAATAACGAGTAATCTTTTCTGAAGCAAAAGTATGGCCTGGTCACAGAGCACGACCCTGCCGTGTGAGGAAGAGAAGATGGTTCTTATCCCTACGGCTTAGAAAGAATGTTCCCCCAGAAAACATCCCACATCTCTAAACAGAAAAATTAAAAATCAGTGCTCCCAATACCATTTTCAGAATGTAGTTCCTGGTTTCAAAATTAATATAAAAGCTTCTCACACCAACTTTCAATTTTTTTTTTTACTTTCTGGTTCTGGTTTAAAGCAGCAAGCTGGAGAAGGATGAACAGGTGGGCCATATTCTGCCTTCACGGAGACAAACACAGGAGACAAGCAAGAATGACGGAGCTTTGGAGGGGAAAGAACCTGCTCATTGACCCAGCTTCACAAAATCCTTTAGGAGCTCGAGTCTCCCTGCTAACACCATTTGTATATAATCTCCCTCTATAGGCACCCAGCGAATCCCCTCTGGTGCATCAGGGCTGCTTTCAAATCTGTCTCTCTTCCTGACACACACATACATGCCCCAAGTTCAAACTTGTTTTTGAAGCAATAAAGAGATGCAGAAAAATTGTACATTTAAATGACACGGCGAGGTGGCCAAGTGTGAAGCGAACCCATCTCTCCCATCTTTCATTTAAAAGGATGAGACAGGACAACAGAAAGCCTGCTGCAATCCCTGTGAAGAGGTCAACGTCGAAACTGGGCCACGTAATTTGCCATTTGAGAAAACAACAACAGGCAAATAGGAAGACTCTTTGGACCTCTCCTCATTAGGCAGGGAAACCATTTTGCAGAGGCAGTCTCCCCTTGGGAAAGAGGAGAGGGCAGTGAGAAAGGCAAGTGAACCGACACGAGATTGCCGCCACGATGCGTGACCCTGTGGCAACCGAGTCCCTCCGCTCCATGAAATGCTCGGAGAGCACTGCTGCCCACGGGGTATTGTGGGAGAAAGCCAAATACAATGAGGCAGGCAAAAATGAAACCTAACAGCCCACGCAGAAAAAAATGGAGAGCGAGGGATTTTCCCCTGCGATGAGATGCCGCGGAGCACTTGGGTCCGGTCAGCCTTTCAGCCAATTTATTCAATCAGCTTGGGCTATCAAGGTGGCAATTGCGTCGCTTTTGTTTCAGGACCGAACTGCTGCGGGTCAATCCACCCCAAGCGAACCTGCTTATTTGCTTCATAGATGTTCAACACTTCAAGGTTATTCAGCTGTACAAATGCTGGAAATAGCGTGTGGGGCACTCAGGGTGAGACTCAAGCCACCCAGGACAAACAAGGCTACTGAGCATCAGCGTAGAGATAGCTACCAACTCCCTCTGCACCCCAGAAGGAAAAACAGGAAAGAGGGGAGAGCTTGCCAATACACAGATATGAGTGCACATATTAATACTGCCTAATAGTATCTTCTCCCCTTTGCAATGCCACCCTCCATGAGAAAAAGAAGAAAGCTGCAGTCTCGGAGACAGCTCCCACAGAGGACAATGCTGTTCTCAGCCCCCATAAAAAATGAGGAATCTGGATGTGCTGCCCATGTCTTGGGAGTCCGCCCAAATGTGCGATGATTCCCTTCTCGCAGCAGTGAAAAATATATACTGTGTAATCAACAGATAGCTAAATCATCCAGTTCAACAGCTCTTGCACCAAAATGATTTAAAAGACAATATTCAGTTGCTGAAATCCTTCTTGCATACTGCATGTAATGGCAGCGAAGCAACAGTAGCTAGACTGAAATCTAGTAGTGCTGCTGTTTTCGTTGTTGTCTGAAATGTAGCTTTTTCTTCATAAAGCAAGGGAGCTCAGAGAACGCACATGAAGAGTGCACGGTACCCGCAGCCACCCACGTGAACCCCTTCGCCAGTCTGACATGGGGTTCCGTAAGGTATTATTGCCATCAGCAGGGGCACTAACCATTGGGGTGATGTTGGGAAGCCTGAAAGGATCCCGTGACTGATGTGACAATGCTCATTTAGGACAGGGATGTGCCAAATCTGCACTAAGATAGATAACATAAAATGGTCGAATTAGAGTATAACCAGATTTCTTTCATATAGGCAATACAGATTAAAAAAAAACTGTGAAAGTTATGTTAATTTTATCCATTCTTAAAATAAGCAATTTCCCCTGTATTTGTAGAAGAAAAGCTAAATATTACAATAGAGGTCAGCTATAGTTCAGTGTAAAAAACCCAGGAAAACCATTTCAAATAGAAAACTATTTGCCTAAACGTACAGAGATGAATTCTAGATCTGTCTCAGTTCAGCGGCTGAAATGGAAAGTATACGGCCTTTTTCTCCTGTAACAACTAACCAGAGTCAGCTCAGTAGCCAAAAAAGAGACGAGTTTGTGTATCCGTTACAGAGCTCTCTCCATTTCCCCTGCTCCCCTTATTCCTGTATCTTTATCTCGTCCAGCAACATTGTTTTCTACCCCATCGTACTCTCTGGCTATTCTTCCATAACCTCTTGTGCCTTCCCTAGACGCCTATATTCCCCATGCACACAATTTTTCTTTCTAGCATTTATGTTCTGCCACAAACTGCTAGTACGGCTTCCACAGACCAGAGTTTCCTAACTAAAGATGGTTATTGATGTACAGTACTAGTGTTTTAGTGCGGTAGCAGAATCAATAAACTAGGAAATACTGCTTTGTCAGATTTTTCCAGCGCATGCTGGGAAATATTTTTACTGCCTTTGGATGGTCACAGAGCTTTTCTTTAGAGATCACACTGGAGCATGAACTGTGTCTTCCCTGGGAAGAACTGAAGCTCTCCTACCCTCTAGTGACTGGAACAGAATAGAGCACAGGGTTGCAGCTCTTCTCCCCCCCCGCCCCCCCTTCTCTTTTAAACAATACTTTCCCTTCTCCTAACTCAGTACCGTGCTTCAGCACCTCTTGATTTTATTTGAAGAGATGCTAACGCATAAGCGTTGAGTCTTGAGAATCTCAAGACTCTCAGAGTCTTGAGAACGGAACGACCTGCCCGTATGGCTTACAGCTAAGGGTCCAAAAACCTGTATATAAAAAAAAAAAAAATATTCAAAATGCAATCAGATATAGTGTACAACAACAACAGCAAATCCAGTGACAGCAACCAAGACAGAAGTTTGGCTATTCTGGACAAAAAGGACCAGAATTGAAAAACCTGGCTCCCTTTCCCAGGACCCAAAGCCAACCAGCGTCAAGAGACAGCTGTGTGTGCAAGCGTGAGAAAAAGGGGGGGACCAAACTACACTGAGTGAGTGAGGGCACAGTAATTTCCAGAGCTTTAGTTAAAAACTGAAGTGCTGAATTGTTCGATTATTCCGTCACTTTTTGTCATAGGGCATTCAGGGATGCCTGGTGACTCTGCGCTGGGTGCCACGGGAAGGGCCGTGTTATCCCTGGAACCAGGGCTCGCCGACCTGCCGTCCAGCTCCGAGAGCTGTACTTTGCACTTCTTCTATTGACAAAAATACACTTGCTGGCACCGTACCTGAGAGGGTTGGCTCCTCTACATTGCACACCACAGTTGTAACGAATAAAACAATAGGAGGTTAATTATTCAATTTATTCAGGCACAAACCAATAGTTATATAGGGAAATATCAAGATGCCTATGTGTCCTCATAAGAGCCAAATTCTGCTTTTCAGAAAGTTAAACTGTACAGCTCTCAAGCTGAGTTCTGGGGCCTGCAGTTTCTATATCATTGTTATTTACTCAATAGCAAATTAAAGCTTTACAGAACAAATACAAAGTCACAGTCTGTTTCCCGAACAAGTTCAAATGCAAAAGTGGAACAGTACAGGAATACAAAAGTAATGGAAGCCTGCAGGGATGCTACAGGAGACCAAGGACAGCAAGTTACACAGATACGTAGCAACACGCAAATCTTGGAAATCGTGTTACATTGCTGGTAACGAAAACTCTCTGCTAGGTCTCCATCCCAAGAACAAAAGGAATTTCAAAACCCACAGGAGCCACACAAATACTGCCTCACTAAATTCCTCCCGTGATGAGAGGCGACCCAGACGATTGGACTGGAATCCCGGAGACCTGTGTCCAGCTCCAGTACCGACTACCAGCCACCTTTTGGGTATCCTTAAACAACTCAAATCCTCCATAGCTCCTTTTTTTTGGTTGTATTTACACGCATTTCCTTAGTACAGACAGTTTTTGTCTCTCTCTACAGCTCTTTGCTGAAGGGGTCTTACTCTCTCTTGCCACTAGACACTACCATAGGACCTACAATAAGAAAACAGCAGCAATTTCTCATCACATTGAAAAAAATCAAAAAAGCAAAGGGTATCACAGCCACTGCACTAAGACAGGTTGCATCTGTACTTCAAAGTTTTCCTACATTTACCCTTTCTGTTTCAGAGGAGGGCACAGATTTTGTGAGGGGCCTTGGTTTTGGTTTGTTTTTTTTTTAAGAGAAAAAAACATAAGATTACCTTGGACGAAGTTCGCTTCTTCCGACTTGACCATCTCTATTCATCAGTCCCCACCATCACACCAAAGAGAACCCAGAGAGAGGAAAAAGAGAAGGAGTAAAACGAAGAACGTGTTTAGTAAAATAATTCAAACAGCAGCTTGTCAAATGGGTTAGAAAAGCTTATTACTAAGTAGGGGGCTGGATCGACGACTGCATTCATCTACCTCCCTCCCTCATGGAACATAACAATCAACAAACTCCAAACAAAATACCTGCATTGCACCAAAAAAAAGAAAGGAAATAAAAAAAGTAATCAAGAATAAAAAGTGGAGGGACCCAGAGCCATTAGTAAGAAACATGGCTTATACTTTTGGTGCCATCTGGTTCTACAGTAAGCTAATTTAAAAAGGAAAAAAAAAAAAAAATCATCTTGCTGTTAAGTGCTAATGTGGACAGAGCCATTTCACTATTCTGATTCCACTGGAAATGGCTGAGCAATTTGCATTTGAAATATGAGGGCTTAAAACATCGACTTTAAAAAAAATTACAGTGTGCACCAACTCTCTTATCATCTGCACTCTGAATGTTAACTAAGCACCCAAGAGTACCAAAAGCCGTTACTTTAAACCAATATATTTTCTGTCTCACTGGCTCGGTCCACTTTAGCCCATGCCTCCCTAAAAATCCCAGAAGAATTCCTGAGGTTCTTTTGGCTAAACTGCTTTTTTTGCTAAAGAAACTTTCCATCTTTGCTTCCCCCCTTCCTGCAGTCCAGTGGCACGTGTGCCAACAACACTCTCGTGCAAGTTAGAGGGCGAATTCACGTCCCAGGTCAAAGGCATCTCATAATATACATATATAGATACGACAACAGTGTTTTGAATAATGTCATTAAGCTTTTAAGTAATCACATACTGAGGTAGAAATAACTCTACAATTACCTTAATATTAATTAAGATTTTACAATTCTCAAAAAAGGCAAATATTCAAAAAATAAACGGTGAACAGCAGACATGCCACGTTAACTTTTTCTCATTTTGCTTTCCGATCCATTGAAACATTTACATTTCTATAAATAATCCCATTCAGATTGGAATTCCATACCTGTAATTCAATAATGTGCTGTAAACAGCAACTTTCATACCAGACTATATTGAAGACTTGTAGGAGGATTTTCTCTTTACATATTTATTACACATATTTAAAATCAGCCCTGGTTTTCAAGCCAGTCCAGATAACTGGCTTGATAATCTCGGCTTCTTCCCACCCCTTGCTGGACAGGAGCAGGATGAGCTCACCAACACAGGTATACTCCACACTGTGTTAAACACTCGAAGGAATCTTAAAAGATGAAAACAAAAGCGAAAAACGACATGCAGGACCTGAAATTTAAAAGCTGTCAGCTTTAATTGTGTTGTCCGCGGTCTCTGCCCGGGTACTTCTGGGACTCTAGCGTCACTAAACGCACCATATTTCAGCATCAGGAGCCACGTTCAATTGAAGTCAGTCGAGAAACTGTCAGTGGCAAAAACCAGGGTTTTTACAAGCAATCTCTTCTTCTCAGCCATGTGCTCCTCCACAGGATTGGTGCAGTTTAAGTCCTAACATCAAATCCCTGCTTTTAGATTTCACACAGATACATCTTTTCATTGACAAGGAAAAAAAGAAATCACTTTTTTTTTTTTTCTTGAAGTGCTAAAATCTAAACTCCTAGGTGGAAATCAGAAAATAGAATGCTCTGGAATAGAAATCACAGCAGGTACGGTTCATACACTCACTTCAGCAACCTGCAGCGATGGGTACCACAGCCCCGTGGTGGTACACACTCACAGCTGTGAGACAGAACCGTCCAGCTACAGATCTCTACCCAACTTTTACACAGTCAAACACGGGCCTTTTTTTAAAGTTATGATCTATCTCCATTTCAATATTGAGTCTCAGAGGATGAAAATAAAGGTGGCATTTCCCAGTAAATCAGTTTATGCCAGCTCTTTTTTTTTCCCCTCCCTACACATTCCAGCTATAAATTTGATTTCCTAAGCCACTTACATTTCTCTTGAAGTCTCCTTGCTTGACTGCTAGGCTCAAGTTTAATACAATCACTCCCATGTCATCTTCTAAACTGTTGGGATCTTCCAGTTTTAAAACCTGTTCAGTAGTTCTTACAAGAAAAAAAAAAAATAGTGCATTTATTGACTCCAGTTAACTCGAGTTGATTATTAAAGGTCACGCTGAGCTGTGCAAATTTCAGCTTCTTGTCTGAAATTCCCAATATCGAGTTTAAATGTTAAAACAGGAAATCTGGAGGGTTCCTTCTTAGTTCTGACAAAACACATCCCCCTTTTAATAACGCAGCCTAGCATCTATATAGCATTACTTAATACTCATAACTCTCCATATGCAGATACGCACTGAATTAAGTTACTGCTGCCTCCACTTCACAGGGAAGAAGAGTGACGGAGAAACTCATCCAAGTGAATTTTCTAACATTAATGGCTGGGATTTCACTCATGACACCTGTATTCTGCCTCACCTCCGCCTGCGTTTAATCTCCCTCCATGACTCAGTTCCCTCTCTGAACACGGGAATGGTGGAATTTACCTGGTGGCACTATCTCACGCATAGATTCATTAACGTTTCTAGAAATTTGGATACAACAGCCATGGGAGCTATAGTATACCCACGCAGTGAAAACTAATTTTCTCAAAAAAAAAAAAAAANAAAAAAAAAAAAAAAAAAAAAAGTCATCCAGCAAGGGAGTATAAAAGAGAACGAAAACTTGAATTCCTGCCTTCCAGCTGCACACTGAGACCGAGCAGCAGCAGCAGCAGACAAAAGGCGCAGGGCTTGTGCCTCCGCACTAAATCAGGGCCAGATGCAGCTGCCGCGGGGACGGATGGCTGCGGGGGGAGGCTGGAAACGGGGCGCCCGCAGCCAGCCAGGCAAACCGCTCCCCAGCCCAGCTCCGTACAGAAAAAGGCACCCCGCGCTACGCGGGGCTGAGGAGGGGTCTCAGCCTTCTCCCCCCTTTCCTGCTTCCGCCTCCATAAATTATTCTGGCGCAGCTCTCCCTAAACAATGCCGCATATAGAAAGTCTTACTCATATTCCTAGGCATGAAAAGGAAAGGGCGCCTTCTGCTGAACTGGCCTCGTCCAGGTTGGATTCGAATCCGGTCCGTAACGCCGGATAAAACTGTGCGTGTACAGGATTTATTGCAAGCTATTTTTTTTTTTTTAATTTTTTTTTTTTTCAAATATGCTCCCCACCCTTCTACCAAAATAAGTTTTCATGAACAGACAAATTCCAAGCTAGAGCAAAAGCATTTAATTATTTTCCTACATTTCTCAATGAAGCTGCATTAATAACCTTTAATTAAATCAACGCATTACCTATTGAGTTCAAGTTCAGTGAGCGCTACAAATGCCGACCCCATGAAGTCTGAAGATGTTAAATCTCTATCGTACACCTGGTAGCAAAATAAAATAAACATTTGTAATTTTCCTATCATAAGCCAGTTTTATCCCAGCCGATAAAAGAACAGATATTTTAAGCCCTTTCAGTTCAATTTCGTATTTGAAAGATCAAAGCTGAGATATAATTCAGGGATAATTTTCCAGCTCCCTGCTCTAATTTGTATTTTTAACTAAATATTTAAACAGCATTTTGAAAGTATCTCCTTACTATTATGTAAACAGAGCCATGTGTGCTGCCCCGGATTGTGCCTGTTCCTTTACGCGCTGCACGATAGCATAAAGAAACGCTGCACAAAAATCAGGTACTTCTGGCTACAGATGTTTTAGCAATTAGCGCTCGCAACTGGTAGCTTGCGGTGCTGGTAACTGTAACGTTACTCATAATGAGAAAAGGCTTTGCTACTTGTCACGGCTGCATCCCAGGTAATAATTCTGTTCAACCCAGCCAAATTACGCTCTTAAAACGTGCTTATGAAACGGCGATTGGTTTCACCGAGTTTGCACAAGCACGGTAAGAGCGAGCAGAATTTAGCTCCACAGCTTTAAACGTATCCAGTCGCGGAGTTTTATTTCAACTTTGGGTTTTTTGCAGACGGCAAGCAAAACACGCGAGCGAAATCTGGAAGAGACATATGTGCATTTTAATTTGAAAATGCTGAAACTCTTAAACCGGATCGTGTTTTGCGTTACGCTGCTACAGTGAACAAAAATCAGTAAGTTTTTAAAGCGGAAAATAATTGCTCAAATAAATTTTTAAATATATATATTTATAAATATATAAATATCTTTCAAAAAATCTAAAACCAAAGTATAACCTTGATCCAGAGTTTTTGATCGAGGGTCTGTACGGGCAGCACAACGGTTTCATCCCAAACTGGGTTGAGGTTCTTGTAGACGACCTTACTTTTGTAGAGAGTTTTCCCATTTAGTTTAAACTTCACATAAGGGTCACTTGTACCTGTGGTAATTAATGAAAAAATAGATTAGCACTGCCCTCGCATAACCCCACAACCCTAAATTATATTTTCATAAAACAATAAGTGACAATAATAAGTGCTTATGACCTGGTTTTTACATAGCTGCATATACTTAATTACCTATATAAAAATTAATTACCTATATTCCTAGTTCATACAGGAAATCTATTGAACAGAACCAGAAAATTGCCTGAAAGCAGGCAAAAAAATTCTTTACAGTCCACTGTGATATTCTTAAAAAGCATTAGATAGTTTTCAGTAGCTTAGTTAACATTTTAATTTGTGAAAGGAGCAAACAGAAGCAGGGATGAAGGGCGATTTACAGGCTAACTAACACCACTGACAGTGGAAGACAGAAAATGTGATGCTGTGACTATGGATATATAAAAAGACCAAAACTCAAAAGCATCGTAGCTTGGATAGGAGCTCCAAGGAAACCAGTAACAATAGTTAAAATACCCTTCAGGATTGACACCCACTGGTGTCACTTGCCAATTTACTTAAAACCAAATTTGAAGTTTCAGTGAAAAAACACTGACGTTTTTCACCAGCTCTGGATAAAAACTGCACGCGGAATAGACTCCATAAAGACAACAAACAATATTCAGGTAACACATTTTTTAATCCAAGTGGCACATTTTGCCATGGCAATCATGTCCCGTATTTTTATGGAGCAGATGTCCATAGACAGAGCGTGAGGCTCGTGCCACTCGGCAGCAATAGAAAGACTTGCAGCTGTCAAAGGAAAAGAGAAGAGGGAATCAACTTTTTATTATTGTTATTAAACCAGCGGCATCTGCACTAACACCAATCACCGCGCAGGACACCGTACAAAAGGGGGAACAAGGTACATGAAGGATTTAACTAGATGGTTGATTTAGTAATGCATACAGACTTCGCCAAAAAAAAAAATAAAAAATCACAAGCTGCTGTAACTAAGGGAAAGAAGAGAACTGTGGTGTAGCAGCATATACAATTAACTTATCCCAGGTGCTGTTTATCTGTCATGGTCAATATTGTCTGTATTATACCTTATATTTGGAATCAAACGTCCCTACTAATAGTTCAACTGCATCAGAAGAATAACAGCTAACGCGACGGTGCCGGCTGCCCCCAGCCCGCAGCGTGGGCAGGGAAAGGCAGACTCCTCCGCCAGCCTTCACATATTCACAAATAACCTGAACCTGTAACACCAATGCTCAGCCTTGTCAGTAGTTTGGTGAAACGGTGAGAACGTGAAAAATCCGTATTTAAACAGCCAAAGTTCTGGTCAGTGTCACGTGAAGGCAGATATAGACTCAAGAAAAAAAGAGCTATGTGTTAGCATCTATTTGGAATTATATAGTACTGTAAAGAACTGTGCTCCTGGGACACACAGGCTTATTTTTAAGGATTACAGAAAGTTTTTATTCTGTGTTAATTTTGAAAGGGAAGGGTTGTAGAGCCCTGGCCAATTCTGCACACACGGGGTGTTTCATTCACAGAAGGAAAAATATCCCTTGGTTTTCAAATACTGCCTGCAGCTGATCCTTTTCCTAAATAGTAATTGCTGAAATCAACGCCTTTTTGTGAAAAAAATGCTGCAAACTTAAAAAGAAGTTTATTTTCCTTCTCCTCTAAGAGAGAAAAATAACAAGGGCCTGATGCAAAGCCAGGGAAGTCAGAGGGCAGCTTCTTATTGTTTTCAATGCGTTAGGACTAGACCCTAACCGAGAACACGTCTCAGAACTATGATTATACTCTTATATACAATGTACGGCTTAAAACCAGCACACTTTCCACAACCAGCGGGAACGCACAGATAAAACATAGCTCAAAAATACAGGCAGTAGCCCTGAGAAGATGGAAAAGTTAAGAAATAACTGCATTGAGCTCTTTGGTGTTAGTTTCTTCCAGCTCATTTAAAGAGAGAAAAGAGAGAAAAGAGAGAAAAGAGAGAAAAGAGAGAAAAGAGAGAAAAGAGAGAAAAGAGAGAAAAGAGAGAAAAG
>VZSZ01006766.1:331164-346530 GCA_013398815.1 Ibidorhyncha struthersii | reverse complement strand
GCGGGGGGGGGGGGGGGAGAAAAAGAGAAAAAATGGGCGAAAGTTTCTAGGTTTTGGTCAGGGCGGAAGGGATGGCTCCAGCTACATGCCACCTAGCAGCTCCCACTCCAGCCTCCACACTAGGGCAACACAGTGGGGATATTTGCTGCACAGGGATCGCAGGGTTGCCTGAAGTGAGGCCACAGAAGCAGCAAGCCCACCCCTGCATTGCCAAGGAGTGCGCCATACTCCACCTCTGAACCTTCACATCCACCCTCCTGCAGCAGTTCTAACTTTTCCTTTATAAACATTGTATTTACAAACAAATTAATCCCAATGATGGCTATAATACATAAATAAAAATAAATACACAATCTGTTATAATCTTAGAAAAGGGTAAACACAGTCTGAAGGGCAAATGCACTCTTGACATCAGCCATCCAGACTGGCACTTTTTTCACTTCCCCAGTTCAAGCAGAAACAACACATCACCACCATGACCAGGAATCTGCTCCCCAGAGAGGTCACTGGAAGATCATGGATGGGGACCACCCCTGCCATCCAGCACGGTGCTGGAGCCAGGGGTGCCAGGCTTTCTGGGGTACCCCCCATGCCACACCAGCATGTATTCACATGCACAACTGTCACTCCTGACCAAGGCATCAGTTCATCATAAAACCAGTCTGGTCTTTCTGCCTCCATCAATTTTTCCTCTGCTTTTCTTTTCCATACTGAGCAACATCAATAGGAACACATAATTTTAAAGACAAATTCTCCATTGCTTGTAAAAAGTGCATTCTCAGTACCAACATGTTGTTCGCATACTCCTTATCCTCCACAGGCGTTTTCCCTCTTCCTTCCACAGCCTCAGAAGTTTGGTGCCAACCGTATTGCCAAATATTCCCTAAGCAACCGCAAGGAAACACGTACTTTGCCAAATTCTTGGTATAACCTTCTCTAGTCTTTCCTTGGCACATTGTAGCAAAAGGCTGCAAACAGTAATCAGCCAAAGAGAAACATTTCCTGTTATCAATTTTAACTTTGTTGTTTTTAATTTAATTGAATGGCTCCTTGTTCTTATGTAATAAGAAAAAAAAATACATCTTTTTAGCCTGTCTTCTTTAGCCTACTCTTTAATATGCTGCTAAATCTCAAATGCTCAGAAGAATCCATATAGTTCAAACGCTTCCTTCAGAGACACCACTTTTGATTGCACCTGTCATTTTCATTATATCCTTTTCTCCTGCTGTGTCTCCTCCTCTTTTGGGGGCAATAGGGATTAGAAGGAAAGGATTAGTGAGAAAAAAGTTGGTCACAGCTCACCATCTGACTGATAAAACAAATATTTCTAGCATTTCATCCTCTCTTAAGTATCTTCTAATTATGGTCCTTGGGATTTTTTTTTAATATACTTTGGTTTCTCTCACTATAACACTCCTTACATACTCTCTTAAATTGTTACAATATTTAGAGCTAAATTATTTTCTAGATGTTCTAACAGGTGTCTATAAGAGGTATTTCAAATGCCACTGAAAGCCTGGAGAAATCATTCTGCAATTCTACTTCACTTACTGTCTTGTCAAGAAGCCAGAAAAGCCACAAGTGAGAAATACTGCAAGACACTCTGAAAACATTATAAAAGTGCACAACACAACTAAACCGTCAAACAAAACCGAATTGAGTTACATATTGGAAATGATGGAACACATTGTCTTTCTGCAGTAAGCAATCATTCGCCCAGAAGTGTACAATGCTCACTGAAGCACCCCGAAACACTCCCTGATAACGCTTTTGAGAAGCGTCCTCAAAGCCAGCAAGAAGACAAAAATGCAACTGAGCACCGGAACACCGCTATTACAACTTCCATAAATCTAGTAATTGTGCTCAATTTGCTTATCCAATTAAAGTGAAAACGTTGGGTCAGTTTGCATGCCGTCCATCCTCGTAGTGTGTGATTCAGTCAGGACGTCTTTGGCGACAACTAAATGCTAGCCAACATTTACATCCATGGTAGCTGAAGAGACTAACAGGCATCAGAGGCTGTTAGGAAGATGTCCTTCACTTGCCTGCATCGTAGGTTCAAACTGGAAGGAACTAACGGAACTCCTTCATTGTAAAACCTCTATTGATTCTGGCTGTTCTGGCATGGGATATTCACCCCAGTCTCCGCCCGCCTGGCACAGATTCACTGGCTTAAAACCTAACACACGAGACATTGCACAAGTTACGAGCAAAGCTAATTACGCTTCTCCTATGCAGCACAGTGCTTGGCTACTGAAAGTTATAATAGGAGCATAACCCCTTTAAGATTTATAATTTCTGAATTCAGTGCCCTGAGAAACAAGGGTGACATCAAGAAGGAGGTATGGGAGCAGGGGGGAAAGGGACTGGGATCCTCTTTCCATACCCTCCTGCTAGCTTTTTGCTATAAATCCCACCTTCTGCCCCTAGGAACCGTAAGTTAAACCATCCCTTCCTGGGGGAAAAAAGAAAAATACTAGGAAAATAGCTCTCAGATGGCTAAACAACTGTATGTACTAGGTGCTTATTTCTACAAACAGATCATGCTCAGTACCCACCCCAGGTTCTTCTCATCACTGTGTCTAGAACCCAGTCAGACATTACTACTAAGAGTGGAATTACTTTAGAAAAGAGACCTACGCTTCCTTCTTTGCAATGACTTATTTCAGTATCTTATCTGGAAATGCGTTAGCTTTATGATAAGCATCAAAGTCCACAGAGATAAGGAAATATCATCCAAATAAAGTAACTCTTTGTTCAGAATTACCAGTTTCTCCGGGACCGTTCCAAACCCAAGATCGTTCCAAACCCAAGACCAGTTACGCTCATATATGATATTTAAAAGAAGAGGGAATGCCTTACCAGGGACAGGATGTTCCTTGGACTATCAACACCTTCAAGCATTACACTTCTTTTGTGGAACAAAAAAGGCCGAAATGAAAGGCAGACCTCAGTGGGTCCGAGGCCATTCCTCTCTGGGTGTGATCACGTAAGCTAACACGGGACACGGAATTAGATGCATCCATCGCAATACTGAGAAAGTCAGACAGCCTTTTCTTCCTGCAGCTGTGTTTTACAGTACGTGGTAAATACCTGAGCTTAAATTTGATAAGGCACCAGAAAAAGCCTCATCTCAGTCTGATTCTGCACGGGCTAATTACCCTGGGGAAATCAGTGTTAGAATTATTTTTAGTACTAACAAGCAAAGGGAGCGCACTGCTGAAGTGTAGCTAACGTCTCCATCGCATAGGCCACTCCCTGCAAAAGCAGGGTCACGTCCTGGTCAGCCTCCAAATCTTGCCATTGCATTTGAGCTTCGGCTTCCCTGGTGGGCTTCAAACGATGCCAGTCTGTTGGTACAGATCCTGTCCTGCTATTGCTCTGTTGGCATAGGTTCACTTGCAGAGCACAGGGGGATGCTAAGCTTAAATATAAAATACAATAAAGACTTGACCTGTTACTGTCGACCAAATTAGTACAAGTGCTGCATAAAAGACAATTTTATACGTCTCAATGCTTGAATGGAAGTAAGATGACCAAAAGAAGCCAGCCTTATTTTCTTGATGTAAGCTGAAAGAAACCTACAGTCCTTGCAAAAGGTCACAAATACTACCTAAGGTAAATACGAAGCTTAAGAAAAGCATGTTTATTATATGCAGATAATGCAGTATCGTATGTAAGACTTTCTTTTTTTTTTTAGGTTTTAGTTTTGTTGGGTTTGGGTGTTTGGGTTTTTTTACAGATCCCTGGGTTTTTAGGCTCCAGCCTTTCAGATCCCATGCTTGGCTTTTCGTTTTTTAAGTTGCTCGAGCATGGTGAGCTCCGTCTTTCACAAACACATGAAACGAGCACACATCTTCCTCCACTCATCACACAAGAGAGGAACAGGGATGCTCTAACTCCTTAGAGACTCTTTTGCACAATCTGGAGAGCCTTTTTCTCAACATTTATGAGCGGAGAGTAACTATGAGAAGTAACAGAACGACCGGCTGCTACAAACATCTTAAAATAGCATCTGATAGTGAAAGTTACTGAAAAAAACCCTGCACCTGCCTCCAGCTTATAAAAGTATTGCTTTCGGTTTGTTTCTGTCTATTCTAAAACAGCAGAAAAGCGATGAGTATGTATGGGGGAAACGAAGGAGGAAGTGCTTGGGTGTATTTTTATAAAAATATTTCACAAGTTCCTTCCACTTTTTCAGCTTCCTTCAAAATATTGTAGCATGTAATTGTACCTGTGCAAGCCAGAAGGCCCCTTCAGTCTTTTCAATCTAACTCATGGGACTGTACCAAGCTGGTACAATCAATTATGATCTTTACATCGCAATCACACCTGCCGAGCATTAGACCTCTCCGGGACACCTATGCATGAAGATCTGCTTCCTGCAGCCCTGTACCGCGGGGGATGATGTGCACGTCAAACCAGACCCCAAGAAAGATCCTGGAGTGACAGATGCTGCCCTTGGAAGTCACCATGCCACGTGCTGAGATCATGCCAGCAATCAGGCTATCTCTTTACCATTGACTGTATCTGTTTTATAATTTGTCTCGTTCCCAGTTCCACCAGGTGATCCCTGGGAAAGGCGGTACCTAGAGCAGGGCACCTCCAGGAGCAGGGGGAGAGGGAAAGCTGATGAGCACCAAGGGGAAGGACAGATGTAGGTACTCTCAGAGTAAGAGTGAGATACGGAGAGCTCTAGGATAAATAGGAAAAAGAGAGATTTATCAGAGTTCACATAAGGAGCAACACAGGATCAGGATCAGGAGGGAGGCAGGGACCCACGTGTTGAAGGAGCTGGTGTTTGGCCGGAGGAGGTCCGGTGGGAATCCAGCCCAGCAGCCTCCTTCCTCCTCACTCTCGCCTTCAAGCCCTTCTTCACCTCTCTCATAACAAAAGGTATATTTTTATAACAAGAGGTGTACAGAAATAGATCATCCCTTCTCATAACTCTCAGGGAAAACAAACCTAGGAAGGAAATCGGAGACTCGTTTCCACTGGAGGCCAAGTCAGCCAGTCCCTTTTACTAGCACTTAAGTCACATATTTAAATAAAAAAAGTTTGTGTTTATATGCAAATTACTTATCCTTGTGCCAGCATTGCTCCCTAAATAACTATTACTGTCACACTCCTAATCAAAATTCAGTGACTGTAGAAGAAATATCTATTAAAAGCTCTGCCTGATTCTTTCTTTAACCACAGCTTACCAGAGTGGCAGAAACAGAACACGTTTGATCCATACAAGTGGCCTGATGCTAACTTGAACAGGACAAAAGCCTGCGCTATAAGCAGGCTGTTACAGTTTGACCTCTTTTCTTCCTTACGACAGCACGTTCCTCTTCCCAAAAGCAACACGGCACGTGCCAGGACCAGAGCTCACGGTGAAAGTCGGGTACACAGGAGAGTTCAGATTACTTTGAATCTGTACTGACCTGTGCGATTAAATGTCCTTTCACATTTAACATCTCCCCACAGTTCGGGTATATCTGTAGATAAAATGACCCAGTGTTTTTACAGTCTTTTAATTCACAAAGGCAGGAGGCTGAAGGCAACTGCCCCTAAAGAAAATAGAGGTTGGGGTGTTGTAGCGTATCACTGAACGAGGGAATTGCAGCAGTAATTGCCCTTATTTTCTGCAAGAGCCACAAGTCTCCTTACAGAAAATCACTGCACTTTGATACCTGGCGTTGTGCATTGCCACTGGGAAGGCTGAAAGGGAGACCAGAAAACCCACATACAAATAAAGCCTTTAGGAAGCTCTTGGTGAAGCCAAATGTTTGCGGGTTTCAGTGCCATCTCCTGCGCTGTCACGCAATCATCAGTGCAACTAACTTGTATCTAGTTAACGGCACAGAGCCTGACGATGGACGGGGACCCACAACCACAAGTGAGGTGGAGAGCCTGGGAGAAGCACAGGGGAGTTTAAATGAAGAATACAACAAATATTTAGCGTTCGAAGCAGTCATCAGATCCTCAGCCCCTGAAGGCGCTTATTCACAGCCACGTAGTGTCTGATCTCCAGGTTACAAATGGTAAACAAGTGTTTATCTGGGGGGAGACAAAACTCCCTCCTTGTCACTGGTATGTTTTTCTAGAGCAGTAATGCTGAAAGACACAGCATTTCTGACATCTCCAAGAAATCACCTATGAGCATGGAGAACTACCGCACGCAATACGCCCATGTTACAGGCATGATAACTTCAGCACAAAGTTCCCCGCT
This sequence comes from Ibidorhyncha struthersii, assembly GCA_013398815.1. Taxonomy (NCBI): domain Eukaryota; kingdom Metazoa; phylum Chordata; class Aves; order Charadriiformes; family Charadriidae; genus Ibidorhyncha; species Ibidorhyncha struthersii. The sequence continues at coordinate 340,313 of VZSZ01006766.1, read as the reverse complement.
TTAATTTTTTTTCAAAATATATGGACATTTTAGTGGGCTTCGTGGATCCTCAGCTACTCCAAAATTCAGTTACAAAGGATCCCGAGATAAGACACTCAGAAAAATACCGAAGCAGGAGCAGATAATTACCAGGGAACAACTGAAAATAAAGACCTTTGAAAGCCATGGCTTTGCATTGGCTAAATGGTGATATGGGTACAGTCTACCTGCTACAGAACGGGGGGAAAAAGGCAATTTGAGGCAAAAATCTTAGCAATCAGCAATAAGCTATGCTTTTAAAGATGACAGTAGTTTAGAATAAGCCATAAGTTTTATGTAGCTAACTTCATAAAGTCAGGCAGCAAAACACCTGGTCTGATAACAAACAATGTAAAAAAGAGACGCGTACAAACTGATCTTCTAAGAAAACTTCTCTTGGTTATGCCAGCCTGACTGCTGGGTAAGATTAGCAATAGCAAGGTTCTGTTATACACAGAGAAGCAAGCAAATGCATCGACATACCTTTTTCCTGGACTCAAGGAGCTTCATCCTGCTTATTCATAGTTGTGATTCTGGTGAGTAAATTTCACCCTGGACAATACCTTAGTACTTTAAATATGAAGAAGCCAATGCATGCAACTAAACCCAGTCACATTACTCCCCTGAAGTCATGACAGTAAAACGGCCAATACACACACAAATGGCAGCATAAACCTAAATGCTCCTTTAATCTTTTGTTTGTTTGTTTTTAATTCTAGATACTAAATGTATGCCAGCGTGCGTCTCTAAATGCCAGTAACTCCTCTCAGAAGAGAACCAGCTTTGAGGTTTCTTTTTCCATACACCATTTGACTTTTCAGCCTCCTGGCACGAGAATTATTCACCTTGTCTCCGAGTTCTGTTACAGCATTATCTTCCCATCGTGAAGATCAGATAAAGTTGGTAAATTTAACCCATGCTCATTGGCAATTACGCTTTGGCTTTTCCCAAGTCTTAACGCTGGGGTTCCACTTTGCTAAAGCTGAAGCCCCTGAATACCAACGTAATTTTCAAGAAAATCACAAACTATGATTCCAGTAACTATTTTAATTTAAATAAAAAGCTCAAAAATTAAAATATAAGAATTTGCTGCAATCCCATGCAGGAATGAATATTAAGTGAACCGTTCAGGATTTTACTTGCAGAAGTTCAGAGGACCTTAACTCGATAGTAAAGCCTGGTTTTGTTAATTCTGGTGCATTCCTGGAAGTGATCTAATCAGAAAAGCTCCCCAAAACAGAAATACTGGCATTGCTGAGTCAGGTTGACACCTTTTTTACTTGCACTTGATGCAATAATTTAAAATTCACCTCCAGCTTTATATGACAAACCTGCTCCGTAGCTTTCATTTTGCACACCTTTGCCCTCACTGTCATTACAGGCAGCTTTTAGGCAGGAATTAGGCTCACTGGCGTGACAGTGGCACTCTGGTCACTTGATCTGATGTCACGGACAATTTTCCTCAGTGCTTTCTGTTTCTAACCCAGCATTTTCCAAAATGTTTTGTCCTCTCTGGGCCCCAGTAAGCTCTTCTTTAATATTACGCTGTTCTGACTGCACGCCCTGTCAGAGATCGGGTCCTGGGGACGCGGACCTTTGATCTCACCCAGCACGGCCATCATCATCACGTTGCACAGAACCAGCTGCTGGAGCCGTTGGCACAAAGTCGGGGCTAACGTGGGTATCACACAGCAGTGCTTGATCCCAACACCTGCTTCACTTCAGCATCTGCAGCACGGAGCGTTGCTCATTCACACCTCCCTTAAACGCATTTTGGGAGAAGAGGGAAGAAGGAAACACGCCAGGCTTTGAGGAGCGCTGTTACAGAGCTGTGATTCGTGGCAGAACTTGCATGCATCTTTAAACGCATTATTCATTCCCACTGTACAGCATCGAATGACGGGGTGATTACCTTATCTGTTGGCATGAGACACCCAAACCTCAACGTAAAAGTATTTTAAATAGAATTCTAAGAGATGTTCCATTTAGAGCCAGAGTTGGCTGGGTTATAGTCCATTTCAGTTGCATCAGACTGAAAAACACGAATCGTAGGTCCGAACAGAGAGCTCCTGGCACGCTACATCCGAGTGGCGGACCCACGAAGACATTAACTTCTGTCCAAATCAAACTACTCTTACTGTGGAAAAACTGCAGGCGTATTACACAGTCCTTAAAAACACTTCAGCCCTGATTCATCCGAGGTAAATTTGCCATAGGCGGGGTGAGGTAGTTTGCTAAACTTTAAATACCTTCCCTTAAGCGTATCTTCAGCTCCTCGCTCATGCTGCCCAACTGCACTGGCTGCTCATTCGTACTCCGTTACCACAGTGGGGTGGTTTTGTTTGGGTTTTTTTTTGGCTTGTAATTCTCCTTTCATGCATACATAGCTCCAGGCAGGATAGTTTAGAACAGATCAAACTGACCACTACACTCCTCATTGTTATGCCCCGTTCACATATTCTTAAAGTGAATGTTAAGTGCATAAATTATGACCACTTAGCCCATAATTAACAAACAAACAAAATGTAAAGCTTATTCATCATGGCTGTTTAGTTCTGGTGAACAGTAACTAAAAGGCATTTTAATTCAGCTATCATAATTATACAATCTCCTCTATTTGTTCACGGACTAAAACCACTTAAAGCTCAAAACCAAATCTTTTGCAACAGGTGCCAATAAAAACCTTTCAAGATATAGTAATGTGTTTTAATAGCTTTAAGAGGCACCCACATCCCAGTTACCTGTGTCCAGCAGATATGGGCAAGAATCACTAATTTGGCAAATGTCCCGAGACACCAACTGCTCGAGACACCAACTGCTCGCAGTCAGCAAAATGGATTAGGAGGTTTTCTGCTTCAAACAACTTTGCGCCTAAGCAGATGAATGCTTGATCCTCTTCAGCCTTCATTTGCTTAGTACCAAAGGCTGGACAGATTTTCTTGCAAAATGTTTCTACGAGGCATCCAAGGTTGTTTGGTGTATGTTAGGAACCAGAAACCTTCCTGAACTGGAGGAAACAGGTTGCATTTCAAAAGTCAAATCTCTTCCCCTAGCTTGTAATGAGCTTTGTGTCCTAAATTATAGTACTACAAAGTAAGAATTCAGCTACTTATACACAAAATTAAAAAAAAAAAAAAAATCACACCCCAACTACAAAGGTACTATCGCAATTACCACCATCTGAATTTGGGTAGGGAGTGTGTATTCTAAAGTAACTACAAGCAATCCCAAATAGCAGGACTCCTACAAAATCCGCAAGAATATATAACTGGAATTAGATGTTTGCATTCAAAAAGAAAAACAAGACAAAACAAAACTTTACAGTTAATTGTTTCCAAGCACAAGAAACTGGGAACAAAGCCTGCTATTGAATGAGCATTAATGATCTGCCATTTGGTTCTGCAGATGTTTCCCATGAGGGAAGACAGCAAAAAACATTCCACTTGAAACCCAGGGAAACAAACGACAAGGAGCTGAGTTAGTTATGTTACTTCATTCATTTGGATATTTTTAATTGAAATTGTCAAAAACACTGGGTTCAATAGGATTTTACTTTAAGGGGAACTCGTATCCAACAAAGTTTCAAAGAACAGAGCTTCATAATCCCTTCCCACTTAAACTCAAATGAGCCAGGCTTTCAAAAGAAACTTCACAGCCATGATAACATGGGCTAAGAGAGCCTGCCCCATCCTCGCCGACAGCTCATCATCGCCACCTCCTCATCCATGGCAACAAAGACAAATGCCTGCTCAAATAAATTGGTATGGCCATCTCATTTCCATTCATGTCTATTAAGAGATTATCAAATGATAGAGATTATATATCCAGTCCTGGTTAGAACTTACTTCTAGAGCAGGGCTTATCTATTCAGGAGCAAAGAATGAAAGCACATGTTCATAAATCCTGAAGAGAGAGAGCTGCTTCTGTGTCTTAATTTGTGGTGTTACACAGAGCTGGAAATCTTTTATTTCCAAATTAGCTCTTATCTGTGATCTTAAGGCAGCAAAACTATACAATTCCAAGAATTTCCAAAACAATGAAGTCTGCGCAAACCTAAAGTTTCCAGTAAAGCAAAATTCACTTTGCAGACTACAAATGTAGTTCTTAGGAATGGGCAACAGGAAGAATTGTCAAGGGTACAAGTACTTCCCAGAAAGGAAGGATATGAATAAGATACCTTCCCCCCTCCCCCCCCCATCTCAAAAAGCCAGCAAAACAAAACAAAGCTCTCAAAACCTACGTTACTATTTTGCTTGTATTTTAGCAAGTTGTTTTTGTGGGAAAGTGAAAAGAAGCTAGTGAAGGAGCATCTGTGTAAATACACATGAAACAGGCACCCGCGACGGCAGGCAGAAAAGTCACCCTCTGGGTCACTTAGCTCCAGCTCTCATCGTACACTGACCAAGAAACCAGAAGCGAGCAATCCAGCTAACTAATTTTAATTAAGGACCACCAGAAAGTGTGACCAAGATGCTCTCCTGTAAGATCACCGGTGGTCACGCTATGCATCCTACCTACAAACACACGGGTCCTCTCTGGTGGCGGGGGAGGCTGGACACCTACATGGCCAAACTGGAAAGGTTCCAGCGCTAATTCCACAAGCAGCCTTAAAGACCCCCACCTCAAGGGTCTGTTTTCCTTAGACAAGCAGCAGCTGATGTCAGCGGGGAAGCGCGGACACCCACAGTTTGTCACCATCAGCCCTGCTGCAGGGTTTAACAGGAGGTGGTGGAAGCATCAAAAACAAAGGTTAAAAAAATGCCTAAAGGTCAGCAGCCTGCCTTAAAAAATACAGCAATATACATTCAGGGAACTAGAAATCAAAAGCAAAATCATAACATCCTCCAGATTTTCACACGATAATCCAATTAATTCACGAGTGATAAAACAATGAAGCCTCGCAACCTTGCAAAATGTCAGATCAATCTGCCTCCTCAACAGAAGGTTACGAATCGCCAGTTAATCAAAACTTAAGGAAATACAGCATTAAGCACGCTATTTACTGCAGCTTTTTCCCCAGGTGTGAAAAGTGAAGTTACTTCTAAACATTCACCTGCTTGGAACTGTTTTGGACAAAGTAGCAGTGATCCAAGAAAAGCCTATCCAAATTTTCATCGCATATAGCACATAAGTGGACTGCATCACTCCAAATATCCATTTAGCCCAATAAGCTGCCTCTAACTCTGACCAAAAGCAGATGCTCAGGGGAAGAATAGTAGGTCGGGAAATTATATAGTGATTCTGCCTGCAAAATAATCTCCTGGTTTTCAGGAATCTGTGATTTAGGAGCTGCTTCAGCTAGAAATTGGATCTGCATCTTTGTGATTAACAGTCCTAGCATAGTTTTTCTCTATTAATTTGCCTAACAATTTTTAAAATTCATTTATATCTTAAGCAACAGGAAGACACTGTGGTAATCAGTTCCATAGATAAATTATGCTCGCGCGAAACATTATCTCCTTTTATTGAAAAGTACCTCAGAAAAAAAATCATTGAATATTGCTCATTTACTTTCACCTCTAAAATCTTGAGTTATGTGAAATTATGAGTAATTATTCTCTGTTTATTCCATATCAGTCAGATTTTGCCCACTTCTGCATTATTCCCTCTGATGATCTCTCTTAACTGGAAAGCTCAGATCATTCAAGGAGCCTGGTTCATGTTGTACCATCCAAACATCTTAACTGGCACACACAACAGGCATTAAAAAAAAAAATCTTCTTTTTTTTTCCTGAGGTAATCGATTTCTCTGAATATATAATGTAGTGCAAAACAATCAAAGTTCAAAACCATCTAGGAATTTTTCAAGAGTGAATTACCATCTTATTTTCTGCAGTCTGATCATTAGGTGTAACTAACCACATGGTTTTTAAGTTGAAAGAATCGGTTAAAGGGTTTTAAAATGACCTGTGATTGGTTGTGCAGCTTTTTTTAAAAGGTCTGCATTTTTGGATATATATGAGAACTACTAATTCCAAAATACTTTAAAAAAATCATAGCAAGAGCCTCCTTTCTATCAGTGCAGGGTGCCTACATGATGAGTTAGTGCAAATAAAGTGACAGGCGTGCAGGTATTTAGCCCAGCACAGCCAGGCGTGCCGAAAGCAGAGGGTGGCATCCTCCGGGCAGGACAGACAGACTGCACATCCTTAGTGCCTTACTACTCAAAAGATACCCCAAATCCCGGGACGATGGAGCACATCTAATAGAAATGAAGTCTCCATTAACCAGTCTGCCTTATTACTGATCCCTAAACTGGACCAAACCTGCCTGCCCACACAGCGATCACCCCGCTCCGTGGCAATGCTGGTAAACCTGTAGTTACACCCCAACTATTTCTTCAAGCAAGAAATTGCCAGGCGTATAATAAGGTGATCAATCATTTGCTCAAACACGAGAGGCTTGGCCCAGTTTCTCTTACTGTTCGTGGTCTTCATTAGGACCCTCACACAGAAGGCAACGGGGAGTTAGTCCTTACGCGGAATGCAGAAAGTCTAGCTATTCAGAGACACAAATTACCTAAATATTAATGTATCTCCTCTGCTTCTATGATTTGATTTTATAGCATCGGCAGCTTAGAAAATAGAGGTGCATTCAGGTAGAGCTGTTATGCTCATAGTCATTTTGAAATCACAGTTCGAGGCGCTTGTGCTTCTGACATCCTCGTAATCCTGCACAGACCAATTTAGTCTTGAGAAACAGCCCCCCGGGACCCAGGGAACATTTAACTGCTTAACTTTGGTAGATAATGGGTCGGGGACAAATGTTCCTTCTGCTTATAAACGCACTTCTGTGCAGGTGTATTATCTAATAGATACAACTGGAAGTAAGATGGGAATGTGGGAAGGGCGCCAACGTAAATCCTCCAAATCTGAGGAAACGGGGAGCAGTTCTCCACTCAAGGATGGAAATGGCGTGGAGGAAATACAGAGCATATTTAGCATGCTTTGCTCTCCTCTGCTACGGTACAGCTTCCCTCTCTCCCACAGCTTCCCTCTCTCCCACACCCTCAGGCTGCCGGCCGGGCAGAGGGACCCCAACCAGCACGGAGGTGACGAGAGACCTCATCTCTCTGTACCTTGGGAGACCGAAATTCAAAGCCCCACACTGCAATTAGTTCGTGGTATAGGAGTGAGTCACCAAAACGGAGAAAACCTGCGATTCTTGTAACTAAGTGACAGCGCAAGCTGTTACACGTGTCCTGCATGTATTTCACCGCCGCTGGTGGAGGCCTCATGGCAAGCTTCAGCTATCAATAAGAAATTCGTTTTAGAGCTGAGATGGGCGAATCAGCACAATGTAGACTAAAGCAGCGCAAGCAGACACTCAATAGCGCCTGAAAATCTCAGTGGGAGAAAGTGAGAGGTTTCTGGGGTGAGGTTTATCCCCTGTCCCAAGGCCACCCTGGCCACGCGGACGGCCCGACCCCGGCTTCATCGTGGGCAGCCCCAGATCCCAGGGAACTTCACCATTCAAAGCACAGTCACTATTCTCCTCAGAAGCGTTTCTTGCCTGAGCAGGTACATTTTGAATAATTACCTGTTCAAGTAAGAGGAATTTCATCAGTGCAGTTAGTTGGAAAGCAGCTGCTTATATTACTAAATGCAAAAGCCACTGGGAAAAAAAAAAAAACTTGCAGTGAAGTTGAGCCAGTTATGGTAGTAATTAACTCGAAAGACATGATAAGCAACACTTCTAGCCCTCTGTTATGGTCACACACACTGGCCAAAGAGGGGGTGATTACAGGAACGCATGTGTTGTTTAGACACCCACTTTCCACCGACTGCCAGTGACAGCGGTGCCCCTCCTCATGCGCTTGTTTCTTAATCCACACCTTAAATACGCACATCTACAAACCATTCCATTGCTTCTTTAATAGCATCAAAGTTAAACATTTCTTAACAGCACAAAAGTTACCATCCCTATGAAAAAATGAAAAGTGCCAAAAATTTTTGAGAAATGAAGTGAAAATTTCCTCTCTGCACTGCTTTCTTCAAATTATTCTTCCCACAGCTACTGCAAAGTGAAACTACACACACGGAATCCATCTTCAGACTACATCGTATGAAAGTCTATTTGCTTTACGATAAGCTATTTTATGATGCTATTGAACTGCAGTAAGAAATCAAACAAATAAGATTATTACTCAAATACACCCATTCATCCTGACAGCTAAATCTACCCACTCAAGGGTCTCATCTTCTGAGGATGAATCAAAATCACTGCAAAATACATGACAAATTCTACAGCTTAATCACAGAAAATTAATACGGAAATATCCAGGTGAGAATGTCTATTTTCTTAATGCCACGTAGTAGTACTTCAGCTTCCAGTGTGCTTTAAGCAACTGACTGTCATAAAACTAAGGGCACCAACTGGTTTCTTGCCAGTTGGCATAGTTGTGCTACACTAACATCACCGAAAATTCGGACTATTTCTCATAAAAAAGCTCTGTTCATGAACTCGTAAAGAACTATACCCTAGTTCCTAAATTTCCCTTAAAGGTACCCTTAAAACAACATTGCTACACTGATGTACTTGTGTGAATGTTTTTCTTTGTTGTTTGTTTGGGGGTTTGGTTCTTTGATTTTATTCTAGGGATTGTTTTATTATTATTAAGTGGTTTATTTCTTTAACTAAAGTCAACCAACCAACTCAATTCCGATAAGCAAGTACACATGGGGATGAATCAGTTCAGCGAAAGCTGCCTGGGAAAGGAGAGGATTGCTCCAGCATAGTTTTTTCATACAGTTAAGAAAAATCTTCGCGCAAGGTCCGAGGATCTTCCGCGGCATCACTAAAGCGATGCGCGGCGAAACAAAGCAAAGCACAGAGTAACCTCCAGCCTCCCGCTACAAAGTTAGTTCTCTCGGATACCCCGGGAAGTAGGAACAAGGACGGCAATCGGGCTGGCACAAAACAGGCAAAATCCACCAAGTCTCCAAAACAAAACAAAACAAGACGAAAAAAAAAAAGAACCCAAATCCAAACACCCGTAAAACCCCCACCCTTACCACCAGCGGAGATTTCTCTTTTAAACAAATTCGCTCTTTACTGGACAAGACCTGCGAAGTACCAAAGCAGACGGAGAGGAGACATCTCCCCACACCCCCCCGCCTCTCCCCGCCCCA
>VZSZ01006766.1:225613-330691 GCA_013398815.1 Ibidorhyncha struthersii | reverse complement strand
TGGAGAACCCTGGGTGAGGGTGGAGCTGGAAAGGAAACTACGTGAATGACTACAGGCAAAGGGAAATAAAATCAACAGCAGCACTGCCACGTAACAATTTTTCTTGGCTGCATCTCCTAACACTTTTTCTTGGCTGCATCTCCTGGCACTTAATAAGGGAGCCAAGTATCACAGCTGCGTGTTTCGGGCAAGGAAACTGAGGCAGGATTGGGTAAGATGACTTTCTTACCTGGCATGTCTGCAGTTGAAACAAGGCCCCGCACGTGTTTCTTCATGAGTTCGCCACAGCACGGAAAGGCAAACGCAACCCAGCAGCCCCTTCAACACCAGCTTGTTTCTGGAGCGCTCTGGGTCTCACGTGCCACCACACACCTTCCCAGAGATCTCACCCACATCACACATCACCACTCCCACCTGTGATGTTTAACATCCACTGAGTGCGGTATCGCTACATGAGGTGCAGAGCAATGGGGGGGGGAAGCTTAGTGATGGAATTTATTTACGTCCCATGCCTATCATTCTGATCAACAGGAATTGCACGTTATCTAAGAGCACAGCTGACGTAGTGACACTCACCTCATAACATCTACTGAAACTTGATGATGCAATCATGTTATGCCATTGCAAAATAGAAATTGTCCTGCACATGTGGTAAGGGTTTGTCCCAGTGCAAAGAATCATTCCACTAACCACGGAGTAAAAACATGGGGAAAACATTAGAAAAGCCATTACGCCAATTCTTTCAACCAAATCTGGAGAGGAGGAATTCACACATATGCACAGTCCCACATGGAGCCATAAGATCAGGAGCAAGGAGCTACACGTCAGCAAGATTATTACTTGGACATGTGAGAAATTTTACAGGATCACGGCAAAAGAAATTGACAAAACCTTATTTTGCCTCCTGACTTAAAGATCATGTTTGAATGGCCAGATCCTCGTGTTCCAGCACAGCCTCAATGACAACATCACTTACTACGGTCAATATTGTATCAAGAAGTATGCAGCAGCTCCTAAAGTGCAGAAGTTTGGCCAAATGCTGAGCAGGCCAGTTTCACCCATCTTATGCAATCAAAAAATTAAAGGGAAGTTGGCTGAGAACAGAAAACTAATCAACCACCTAAACGGAAAACAGAGAAGTAAACTTGTGCCACTAATATTTTTGTCATCCTTTCACCTAGACCAAGAAAGGTATCAGGTTCAGATAGTTAGGTAAGTTTGGAATAAGAACAACATAGCCTTTAAAACACTTTTCTGTTACTTCTGTGATCCCACAAAATGTGTATCAAAAGTAGTTCAGTGCATGTTTTGTCAAAGGCTACAGCCAAGAGAGAAAAAACTATAAACATGCCCAAAGGCAACCTAATAGAGAAGTCTGATGATTTTTGGAGTAGGAAAAAAAAAAAGTAGCTTGTGTGTGTCTCTGCCAACAACAGTGTTCCTTGGATGCAATAGGAGGAAGACAGATACAAAAATTAAATTCTTGTACCCAATATCCACCAAATGAGAAGAGCTTGCCCTAAGTTAGTGGCAATAAACAGATAAATCAATTAACTATTACAAGACTACCCAAATATAGACTCTTAAAAAGATTAGCTTGAGAAATTTTCTTCTCTTGGACATCATGTAGCTGTATTACGTTCTGAGTAAATATTAAGGTGTCTTTGGTGATAACTGCTGCAGCTGCCTTGGAACATGCCAGTTATCAGAGCTGTGGGTGACCTTTGTGTTTTACCCCATCAGGACCGTGCCACTGCTCATATTTGTCCTCCAACAGCACATATGCAACAGGTGGGAAACCAGTGCACATTCACTGTGTGCCACGTTGGAAAAGTAGTATAATGATGGGACTAGAGCAAAAAGCTTATTAAGCAGGCGCCAACAGAACTGAAAAAAAAAAAAACTTGTTCTGTAACAGTATTGGTTTTGCTTGTTCACAGAAAACATGCCACTGCAAAAGGATATTCAGAGTGAGAAGTCACATCTGGTTTCTAGTTCCTGTGACAGCCGGTGGATGTGGTGACTCATTACTACTCTTCAGCCCCTGTAGATGCTTTCCTTGTTTGATCTATTCATGGCCCTCTTTCCTCTATTTGATATATTCATAGTAATCTGAATATTTGTTTTCCAGAACACCCAATTACAGCGAATAGGCAAGAAACACGAACTACTGAGAACTTGTCCTATTGTTAGCTTATACTCGAAACAATCCACCTATTTACTAGCATTCACATTAACTCTTCCTGTTTTTATCAAATGCTAGTGCTTATTTTACTTATTCCAAAAAATAGCCTTTAACAATTCCTATAGAGAGTTTACTACACTACATGGTTACAGTAAGTCTGAAAAAAGCCCTATAAAATGGAGAGACCTTCAATTTGATGGCTTATTGGAGATATTTCTCAGCTAACTCAACTTTCTCTGCTGTGTGCTGACTTCTTCCTCAAGTGAGAGTGTGCCTCACTTTCTAAAGTGGAGTTGCAAAGAAAATCCTCACCACGTGAATGAAAAGGGAAGTGATGGGAGAAATCAGCCCAAATTTGGTGAGAGAGCTGGTGCAAGAGAGCTGGTGCGAAGACTGTGGTGGGATGCTCTCTGAGGCCACAGCACACTGAATGTCAAGGCTCTAGGTATCTCGAGGCTCTTCGCTATTTCACTGATGGCCAAGAAAGGAAAGGGAGGACCATACCAGGCAGATCCTCCAGGGAATAATTTTACATCACTGGCAGGCTGGAGGGAACATGACACTTTGGAAATATCACCAAAACCTTAGCAAAATATCAGTGTAAAACACGAGGGGAATCAATATGTAGTTATGAATGTATCCGATGCACTCTGAAGCCATCAAGAGTCAAGATATACACTATTATAACATTAACTCATTAAGTACAGGACTTGGAGGCAAATGCTAGTTAAATCCCACAGTAAAACACACTAACAAAAACCAAAAAGCACAGCTAAAAAGACAGCAAACAGAAACATTTAAACAGGAGAAATTTCAGTGTGTATATCTAAACAAGAGTTATTACCTTTGCAGGAATACTCGGAGGGAGCCACTGTGCACCTTCCCTTCATGCAGACAAATGTTTTTCTTCTAGATTTTATTAAGGATGGCATTATCAATTCCTTTGAGGGAAGAAAAGAGAAAAATATATAATTGAGAACCACAGTTGGCGTTATCAAATCCTACCTGTCTTTTGTGTGAACGTCTCATTTTCTTATAAGGGAAGGAAAAGCTGTCTTCTCAGAAAAGAAAAAATAAAATGTAACTTTTCTTCTTTGCCCTGATTTTTTCCCCTGTAGTTTGACTGCCAAAAGAAAAAGTTACCTCATTAGCCTTTATCAAAACCTGGCCAATATGGATCAATGTGAGGCTGCTTCAGATACTGCTTTTAGCTGCATTCCTAACCGCAGCTTCAGCTGCAACTCTTCAGGGTTGTAACAAGTGAAGCATCAGTATCCAGCCCACCCCTCTGCATAGCCTGTTTCCAGCAGCACATCTTCCAGGGTTATGAGGAAGAGACTTGAGGGTACAGAGGCACAAGGAGATCAAATCACAGAAGAGAACAGTCCTTCCATGTACATTAAACCACCCTTTCTCCTGACCTCTAGTAGCACGAGTCTTTGAGCTCAATTATCATCAAACGGTTTAGGTTGGAAGGGACCTTAAAGATCATTGAGTTCCAACCCCCCTGCCATGGGCAGGGACACCTCCCACCAGCCCAGGTTGCTCCAAGCCCCATCCAACCTGGCCTTGAACACCTCCAGGGATGGAGCTTCCACAACCTCTCCGGGCAACCTGTTCCAGTGCCTCACCACCACCAGAGTGAAAAATTTCTTCCTAATATCTAATCTAAATCTATCTTCTTCCAGTTTGAAGCCATTCCCCCTTGTCCTATCACTACATGCCCTTGTAAAAAGTCCCTCCCCAACTCTCCTGTAGCCCCTTTAGGTACTGGAAGGCCACTATAAGGTCTCCCCAGAGCCTTCTCTTCTCCAGGCTGAACAACCCCAACTCTTTCAGCCTGTCCTCATAGGAGAGGTGCTCCAGCCCTCTGATCATCTTTGTGGCCCTACACTTAACATGCAACACTTAAATTAAGAGCATTTAAGCGATTCCTCCTCATGTCTCCTGTCTCACCTACAAGTAGAAGGTGTTCACTGGAAACACCACCAGAAGCTTTGAAGATGCCCTCATCATGATTCTGAGCAATTCTGTTTGCACCCACCTGTTCACCACCAACTTTACCAACTTGTTTACGGAAGTTTGCTTAATAGATTGCTTTTGACATTTTTTTAGTCTAGGGCACAAAGCCTCAGGTGTGCAACTGATAAAGTCTTTTCAAAAAACCCAATATGAAATCTCATGCAAGAGTTAAGTCCTGTGTTTTATTTCTCTTATTCCAAAGTTGGACAATTAGGTCCCAGGAGTCCTGATGACCCCAACAAAGAGAATTACAAGTCTCTAAGATGCAGCTCATTTTCCTTGCAGCTGAGCACCTGGTTTACAGGTAGAATTTGGAGCACGACCAAGGGTGTGCTTGCTCTCCAGGTCTGTGAGCTTTAAGGCATTCCCAGAATGGAAGCCAAGAGCTGCAACATTTAAGTTGTTCTGTGCAACTACACAAATAAGTGTACTGAAGACATTAGGAGACTTCAGTGTGTCAGCAATCTGGGATTAAGACATGAATGATAATTAGTTATGGTTTGACTACTCACTTTCAATTCCAGCAGATTACCCTGAAAAAAAAACTATTTTTATGCCACTTAACATCATATGATTCACCTTACAGGCTAAATGTGTTATTGTTTAGGGCTGGATTCTCTGCTCTGAAATGTCACTGACCATTTTTTGTCTGAACAACGGAAATGCCACATGGTGAAACCTGAGCTTAAACTTCAAAGAAATGAAACCATCACAACCTGAAGTTTCCTCTTCTCTCTTTTTCAGTCACATGCCCATGTTTGTGTGCGACTCAACCATTTCAAGCCATTCAGTGCTGACTACATTTTGAACAGCTATACCTGATGAGACAATTGTTTCAATCACTCAGGATTTATTAACAGCTTTTAAAAATTATTTAAGCAGGTTGAATTTTGTGACAGATCTTATAATTTATTATCTGCGTAGTCATTTTCCTGTCAATTCATTGAGCAGCAATGCAGAGGACTGTTTTTTGTGCAAACAATGAACTTAAAGAACATTTGAAAATTCAGCTTCTGATTCATCCCCAAAGTAGTGCGGTGCTGTGCAGTGGCTCTGCCTGCTCCTGAGAGCAGCTGATAACTTCTAGAACAAAAATGTACTCAGGGAGTTGAGTAAGGAATTGTACCCAAGAGTCTCCAAGGAATTTACCAGCATTCGTCAATTCATCCTCACACATCTCAGAAGTATTGTCATAAAAATGACTAACGCGAGATAATTTTTTGTGGCCTGTGGCCAGCAGATCGAGGGAGGTCATCCTCCCCCTCTACCCTGCCCTGGTGAGGCCACATCTGGAGTATTGTGTCCACTCTGGGCTCCCCAGTTCAAGAAGGCCAGGGAACTGGTGGAGAGGGTCCACCAAAGGGCTAAAAAGATGATGAGGGGATTGGAGCATCTTTCTTACAAGGAAAGGCTGAGGGACTTGGGTCTTTTTAGTTTAGAAAAAAAGAAGACTGAGGGGGGATCTTATCAATACTTACGAATACTTGAAGGGAGGGTGCCAGGTAGATGTGAACAGTCTTTTTTCAGTGGTGCCCAGTGATAGGACGAGGGGTAACAGGCACAAACTTGAACACAGGAAGTTCCATCTAAACCTGAGGAGGGACTTCTTTACTTTGAGGGTGTCAGAGCACTGGCACAGGCTGCCCAGAGAGGTGGTAGAGTCTCCCACACTGGAGACATTCAAACCCCGCCTGGATGCTGTCCTGTGCAACCTGCTGTAGGTGACCCTGCTCTGGCAGGGGGGTTGGACTAGATGATCTCCAGAGGTCCCTTCCAACCCAGACCATTTTGTGATTCTGTTTTATGGTTGACTCAAGGCTAGCTAGGAAACCAGTGACAGTCAGGAATAGAATATGAAATTTTGATCCTTCCAGTAATAACAAAGTGTTTGGTATGGAAGGAAAAGACGAGTGACTTACTTTGGCTTGGGTTTTCTGCTTGCACTTCTTGAAAACTGAGTCCCTGGAGTGTTCAGCTTACAGCCTTGTGCCCTTACCAGAGCTGCAGTGAGGCATTTGGTCCATAAAATCAGTGAGGTTGGTGCCCTTGCTACTCCCCTGTCCCTTTTTGCTGTTCAGTAGGTGCTTCAGGCAATAGTGAGCTCTTGCCATGGGAAGAGGAAGGAGGTCCCAGCTCCTGCTGAGCTCCAAACACAGGAGGAACCCAGAGCCAGAGTTTGCATTTCCCATATTCAGCCCACTCTTGCTTTGACCCCAGCTAAACTGTTTTGCACATATTGCTCAGTTCTCTGTCAGCCTTAAACATTAAGCCAAAAGGCAACTCCAGCTTAGAACATACCACTGATGCAGTATTAAGTGTATTGTGACAGACAGAGAATACCAAGGGTTCTGGTCAGTGACATGTTAAGATTATTTTTTTTTTTTTTACACCACAGCAACCTCTTGCCTAGCTAACTTCTCTTTAAATCTTCCTATTGACTTCTCCTGTAACCTGTGGAACCGAGAAACATCACCAGTGTGATGATTTGAACACATCTACTGAAGTCAGAGGATCTTTGCTATTTGAAGCCATGTTTTCCTTCATGTTCTTCCATTCCTGTTCTTTTACAGTGTTTGAAGATGAACTTCAGCAACAGAAAACACAAGTTATAGAGACTCTGGACAATGCAAATAAGTTATAAAGAAACACAGGGTTAGAAAAATGAAAAATAGTCTTCCAATATTTTTGTAAAATTTCCCCTGATTATCCTCTCTCTGTGTCTTCATGTACGGAGTTATTAGAAGCAGATTATTGGAGTGCATTATCCCCACTTTCTCACAAAGTGATCCTCATGGGAAGAAGATGCAAACACAAACTAGAAAAGTAATACCGTGTGGTGTAGACAAGTCCTGGATCTAGAGAACAGGGACATGAATTTAAGTTGTACTCTGTTCTGCACTCTACCAAGTAAGATATTTTTCCTTTATATCTATTTTCAGAAAAGCGCACATTCAAGATAATATTCTCCTACCTTGCACCGCCTCTGTGGGAGCTGGCATTTGCTCAACAATGGTGATCTGAGGTAGCTAGAGGAAGGATAAGTTACACATGAAAAGTTATAACACAGGAGAGTCTTCAACTGTGTCTATTAATAATTGATAGCTAAGAAGCAAGGTTTACATTCCTCAAAAGTGACTTGAATGAGGAAAATTAGCTACTTGCTTTCATTTCTGCTGTTAATGTTTTTCTATTACAGCACTTATCACTTCATTATAGAACAAAATTTCATTAAGCCTAAATGCAAACTCTGAAACTGGGAGCACAGCAGACTCCATCCATGTTAATAATACATATGTTCCAGTACATTGTTTAATCAGACTAACTAGAATTGTTGACTCTGAAGGATATTAGTCTTGCACATACTTCTAGATACCGAATGAACTATGCAATATTAAGGGTCCTGGACCAAAACAAGTATCTACACATAGACATGGCCACAAGCCTATTTAGAGCTTAACATAGTGATGCTCTCCAAGTGTTATCCCTTAAGCAAATAGTAAGACTTAGTTCTAAAAAATGCTGACCTATGGACTCTCCAGTCTTTCAATTTCAATTACTTTTTAATGTTTAAGACCTAGACATGACCAAAGGGGAGCTGAGAACTACCATAATTAAGCTTACCAAGGTCTGATGATGACAAGCTAAAGATGACCAGTCTGCAAAGCCAGTCCGACTGTCACACACACCCTGAGAGCCATTAGGATGTAAAGCCCTAAAGGTCTTGATGGGGATATTAAAGGCTATCATGCTTCCTATGCCAAGGACAGCTGTGCTTGCCAAAGAGGTTACCAGTTCCACCTGCTCACTACCACCCCATGCCAGACATTATCACACATAGATCTGTCAGCAGAGCTGCAGCTGTGAGATCTCGTTAATCTTCTCTTCTGTCAAAATAAACTGCACTAGCAGAACCCTGTTAATTAAACTAGTTCCCCTTCCTCCCTTGCCTGCTGCAGTCACGTCCCAGCTAGCTGGTATAGGAGCATCTCCGTGGTTTCCCGTGTCCCGCTCCCATTCTGAGCCGCTCCAAGAGGGTTGGAGATCACTAAATCTGTAGGAGGTACAATAAAACTCACCAAGCGAAGCGCAGTTCCTCTGCTTTAGCGCGATATGATCAGAAATGTTAAAAACAAGCAATGCCCACAGCAGGCACTGGTTGGACATGTGCCAAGTGCGATCAAAGGCTGTTAACGTGGGCACGGCTTCTCACCCTGCTCCCCGCCATTGTTCTTCAAGACAGCTATTTCTAACAAGAGAGGTACTTTGCAAAGGGGTTTGACAGTCTTCAAAGCAGATCTGTCATCCAGGCGATCTTCAGAACAGCCTAACGGGAGGGCAGGAAATTGTGTCAGAACAAGGAAATGATAAGAATAACTGCCTATTTTTGTAAATATGGACTTGTTGGTACTGGATCATTCCACTGATCCATAATTTCCCTGCAGTGCCTCTGGCAGGGACCAATGTTTGTCAGAGCTGAGGAAAGTGGAAACCCCAGCAAAGGCATATGGTCGATTGCACAATGCTGGAAGTTCAGGGAAATCATCCTCAGCAGCTTCAGGAATGGTTAAGTTCACATCTGAAAGCACAATACCCAGGAGCAATTATTCTAGCTGTATTTTTCCTACTTCGTCAGTCTATGCGCTTCAGAATATAAACAGTGATGCTGAATTACAGTAACTGGTGAATGCCCATTTCCCAGCAAAGCTACTGAGCTCAGTTTCTCATTCTCTTTGCTTATTGTAAAGCAGCTATGACAGTTTCCCAGCCTAGGAAAACCTATCGGTGATGCAAAGCAAAGAGTTTTCTCTGTGAAAAGGTGAAGATCTGAGGTTATTGTAGAACCTGTTGGTGGAAGAGACACAGGGTGGAGCATGCAGTGCTGGGGTAAGGCCTCAGCTGCTATGATTTAAAACAGCCCCCGAGGCTGCTCTAATTTACTTTGGAGCCTTTCCTAGAACAAGGTTGAACATTTTGCAGACAGGACGTGAGACAAAAGCCTTTTGCACAGGCAAAAGTAAATGAAACAATCCCTGAGCACGAGATGGTAATGCCTCCTCTGTAAAAGCCCAGGTGTTTGACTGAGAGCTGAAACCCTTGCTTAAGGGAGGGCAGGTGAAAACCCCACCTCTGTGTACACAGCTATGTTCCCTTTCCTCTGGGTTTGACAGAATCCAGCTTGAGTGTAGATAATTAGGGAAAAAAGCACAGAGCAGTCTCTGATATAACATAAAAATAAAAAATGGGTGAATTGGAGGTGTAGAAGCCAGAGGTAGCACTTAGCTTTGAGAGCACTCATTAAAATTCATCTTCCACATGTCTGAGTTGTTTATGGAGGATCACCACAGCCACTCAGCCCCTATAAACTACAAGTGCCAGTCTAGAGATTTATGGTACTGCAGCCTTAAAAAAATGCCTAATCCTCATCTCAGCAGTTTGAGGCTGATATAAAATAAACATATATAAAGTCTTTCAAGCTTGCTTCCTCCCCCCACCCCTCCAATAAACCCAACAGGTTACTGTTAAGTTTTTTAATACAAACGATTTACCTAAGGACTAGGTGGGTGAAAGGGGAGAAAGAGCACTAAAAGTTGAGGGTGATGTTTCTAGGTAACAGCCGGAGATGACAGCCAGGTGTTCTATATATCCGGCTTCAGCACTGCTGATAAGAGCTATGCAAGCATCAATAAGTTGGGAATAAAAGCACATTCTGCTTTGCATAGGGATACGAATAAAAGGTTATAGTGCAGAATTACCAAAAGAGATTATTATGTCTGTACATTTACCATCCTCAATATCTAGAGCTAAAATACAGCAAAAGAAAACAGAGAAAAGAGAAAAACAACCTGTTGAGTGTGGGTGTTTTAAAGGGCTTTCTAATGCTTAGCATAATACATGCACTTTTATGGCATTTCTATAAAGCACATGGCAAGATGTTCCAACGTGATGTATCATTTAAGCATCTTGTTGTTCGTTTTCTTTATGAATCTCAAATTGATGCAAATAATTTAGTATCTGAGAAAGTTTAGATAGACAAATTAGAAGAGATTCGGTTCTTCAAAAACCAGGATTTTTACCACTGTAGAAAAAGACTTGCTCCTTAACTCCTGTGAACATGTGTAGATACCTAAACATTTTCAAATTTGGTAAGAAAAGATTTGCAAGTAATCCCCTCACAAAAGCTGTGCTGCTGCTGTGGCCAGCACAAATTCTCAGCTCACTCCATGACCATTTAGAGGACAAACTACGAAAGTTTCAACACTGTAGTACAAGTGTGCAGTTGTACTGTTTGCTTTCTAAAGCTTATTAACTCCCTGCAATACAGACTATCACAGCGCAGCCTTAGCGCCAGGGTCATTTTCACTAAATCCTGGAGACAACTGAAGATGATTCCATTTTTTGTCCGGTTCGGTAGAAAACAGAGCCCCAAATCTCCCACGGTTCTGGGGAAAAGCATTCCCCTACATTAACTTTTAAAACTTTCAACACAGCCAGCATGTCCATGTTGCAAGCTGTGATCTAGCAGCTGGTGAAGGAAGTTGTGACATGACACCCCTTACACCAGGAGGAGAAGACCAAAGCACTCTTGCTTTCCTTTTAACCCTCACATACAATTTTTAAAGCCACTTGCTGGGCGATGGGAGAGGAGGAGGATAGAGGGGATAAGCAGAAAGAGGAAGAGTTGTCCAGCAGTCGCACAAGAGGTTAAGAGCTGACAGCAGGCAGGCAAATCGCACCACATCTCCTCTTTGCTGAAATCGCACTGCAGTCGAGGCATTTCTGGCAGCCAGCTGCTGCTACAGATTGTCTCCACCTATGTTTTTTATGAGAAGAGAACTAGAGAGAGCAATTCTGTAGGATCAAGAACAAACCTAGACCATTTGCTGGCAAGAGAAGAAGAGATCAAGTGTCTAGAAGGAACAAGGAAAGTTCATGAGACCTTAAACATCTTTTTCATGTAGCAAGACAAACTACAGTAGTGTATATATGTCTGAATATAGTGCCAGAAAGGGTCAAATGGTGCCAGTCAAACATCCACGTAAAAGGCAATCAAGCAAGTACTATTCTCAATATCCTTGAACTTCAAACAGTATATAATTCGCCAGGCACCAGCTGGTAAGTGCTTTTATTTGTTTTCCTATGCATATTCCTTTCCAAGATTTGAGGCACTCAATTCTGCTGAAGGCCAAGTGTAAGACATCATTGTAATTATAATTTAAGTGGAGCAAACTGGGAATCCTTCCAGAGTCTGACCTTGAAAACATGCAAGTAACCTGGAAATATCGGGGACCATGGGTAGAAAGGGGATACGTATTGTGTAAAGGAAACAGGTATTTGTTTTCTGAAAAAGTACAAGTTCTTCTCCCTCCCCTCCAGTAAACATCTTAAAATGTAGTTTAGGAAAGAAGGCGATCATCATGACCCAGCTTTGCAGTCACAGGCAACCCTGCTACAGTGGATGAATCCAGAGGGATGTCCACAGCACTTAACTTGCTATTCCAGATGCCACAAAACACCCTCATGGTACCTTAGGTCCAATCTAGATAGAGTTCGTAGGAGACCACAAGCTATAGAAAAAAGGTTTCCTCAGAAAAACATCAGATAAGAGCAGCAAGAATATTTTCTCTTCTTGTAGATTCCTTTAACAGGAAGATAGTAGCTTTGTAAAAATAGCAGATGGTCCCTGAAAGCAGACCATTATGCCACATTAGAATAAAGAAAAGACTCTAAACATCCGTTCCAATATTGGCACCAAACCTAGCACACACACTCCCCCAAAAGCGAGCAATATTCTCCAGTCAGTACCTGAAGTCCATGCTCAGCCTGGCTCACCTTACAGCATTTCTCTGTCTGTGGCTAATACTCCAGGATGTTCTAGAACTAGATGGGGAAGAAAAAAATCCAAGACTCTGATATAATCCTGATGGAAAAAGCAAAGCTACTTTAAGCAGCAAAACTGAAATGAGCAGGGGATTCAGCATCCCGACGCTTACCTGCTCCACCTGGAAGAGCGGAGAGGACACAGCTCCTACCATCCAAGGCCCCGGTCCGGGACAGGGGGACACGCAGGAGCAGACAGCTCTGCTGCACACCGCTCTGGGACAGCACAAGGTGAGTTACTGCAATACATTACAGTTCCTTTCCATACTGGTGCAGCTCAACTTAGTCAATTAAAAGACACCTTCAGGTTACCCTCCCATCCCCTGTAATCCACTACTCAAGCACCCAATGTGTATCTTCCTCCCCAGTTCACTGCGTTTGGCAATGATTTTGCTAAACAATTACATCCTGGGGAGAAAAAAAAAAAACTATTCTAGAGCCTTTGCTTCTCCCACCATTCATACAAAACTCTTCCCAAATAGCCTGGCCTTTGAGTTCTGCTCTTGACTCATCTCTGGAAACCCCGTCAGTGAGGCTGTCCCACTTTGCCTTGTTTTGCATCACTTGGAAAAACCTGAACTGGTTGCATAAATTTGAGTGGCTATTTTGGCTGGTGCAAGCTGAGAATCGGGTTTGCCTGAACCCATCTCCTCTGCAGCTGTGAAAGAAGCAGCTGAGATTCAACAGCCTTTTCAACACTGGTGTCAACAGAAGGGGACACTGCCTCCTCCCCAGCACCCTTCAGATGCCCCTGCAACCTGCTGCTCACCCAGCTCGATCCACTGGGGAGAAGATCACTCTGCCAGGGCCTCCAAGGAGGTAACCACTTCCAGCAGAGAGATGTGACATAGATAACCTGGGGAGCAGTAACACTTCCCAGCGCCTTAGTATGCAGAGGACCTCACTGATCACACCTTAAGTCCCATAGAGTCATTATGGTTTCTTCAAATCACACCTTCTCAGTACAATTACTGCTTTTATCTTGGTTTCCAAAGACAGAGAAGATCAGCTAGGTCAGATGGGGTCAGAGCAAGTCACTTCCCCACCTGAAGTGAGTTTCCTTTCTAAAGCTTATGTATTAATACTTGGATTGAATTTGCCTGTCTGAAAAAGTATACTTTAAAGCATTTCCCCTTTTTGATTCATCATACATTGGAAACAAAAACACACAAGTGTGGACTACTCCTTCATTTGCCTTTATGAATATTTCACACAGCTGTATTTTACATAGCTTGAAGTCTTAGTGTGAAGGAGTGGGAATGCTGAGAAAGTCTGATACAGCGTAAACCTTCTTAATACTTGCAAACTGACTCGAATTTGTGGCCTAAAGAGCACCTGTTACACCACCCCGTTTTGTATTTTTAGAAGAATAAGTGAAAAGTTGCATGGGTATTAAATTTAGGACTACAGTTTTTACACATAAATTAAATCTAGGACTACATTCACTTTTTTTTTTTTTTAAAAAAAAAGGATCAAAAATGTCACATTTCCAGAAGGAAATAACCTTCCTTTAAAAGTCTGGAACCTCAACAACTAGGAAAAACCATGAACAAGTAATGAAGTCTAATCTAGAAATTAAACTGACTACACTGATTTTCATAAATGCAAAAGTACATGTGAAGGGAAATGACGCTTTTTTTAAAAGTCTGTCACTTCTAACAGCTGATACAGCAGTGATGTACATTGAGAATCTTGTGTATAACACAGGTAGATAAATAGACAGAATCCTTAGGAATTTCCAAATTACATTACAAAAACTCAAAATTATCTTTATGATGACTCAATTTAATTGAAACTGGGAAAGTTATTTTTATACCAGTAGAAGCATTACAAACATCCTGTTCAGACTACAACATTCATTTCCTCCAATAGCTGTAGTAAGTCAGGGACTTCAAGGATAAACCTTAAGAGCAGGGAAAACAGTTTCAGGAATAGTGTGTGCACACAGTTGAACTGTGCTTTCAGTAAGAGTGATCAGCTTTTGAGTCATTCTTTTCCTCCATGCTATTCTTTATTCAGCGTCTGACGTTCCTGTATGATTTAGTAAAGTTATAAAAAAGCATGAAATATTTCTCTCCAGTGTTGGCAATACAAGACAGACTTGATGGAAGCCTCTTCCTCCTCCCCCCTCCTCCCCCTCCTTTGCTTCTCACTGATGAGAAAACATCACATTGTGGTCTCGTTATACCATATTAATTCCTTCTGGTTATAGAAGACCATATATTCCATTGCATGTGTAAGTGGCAAGTGGATGTGTCAAATAGACATTTCCGCTGTTAACTGCCTTTCCATTTCAGATGATCAGAGCATTTGAACTCTGCAGAAAACTAGTTGCTGCTATTGAAAAGAAAGTTCAAATTCTTCGCTTGCTTGCCTTGAATAGGAATTGCTTTATACCTCATTAAATAAGATCAGAAAAGTTTGTTAGCCTATACTAATTAGCATCACCTGATTTATTTCACTGTCTTGACCTCTTAGCTTCATGCCCACGGTACTCAGGAAAGCAGCACCACTCTTACATGAGGAAGCTAAATAGAAACACATCTGGAGCATCTGCTGGCAAAAGACTCTAAAGCCTTTGGCACGGGCTGGTTTCTGGGTACCTCTACGTTTTTGGCAGATTTGTGTCTGTGGTTTGCTGTTCATACTGGAAAATGGCCATTACTGCAGTGTGCATCAAGCAAATGGGCTTACGCGGTCCTGGTCTCAGCATCGAGCAAACATTCCTCCCTTGTGGTTCAACTGTGGCTTCCAGCCTCAAGTGAGCGAGAAGGTCGACAAACCAGAGAGCGCAGGTCTGAGGACAGAAGAGACAAAAGGTGCAGTGGATGGGGACAATGCAGCTGTGTAGCTGTGCTATTGAGTGGCCATTTAGTCTCAACAAAAGAAATAGCAAGGACAGGAGGGGAAAGCAAAGAAATACTGTCTTCTGACTTGCCTGAGACACTAAAGGTGATCAGTTGACACTTAATGGGTAGATGACTTGAGAGGAAGAATTGTAGTCTGCAAGAAATCCGCAGTGAATCTGAGAATCAGATAAGGAGGAAAACTGTGCTAACAAATGGATATACAGAAATATCAAAAGCTTAAGCTCAAAGTGCAGCTAAGGC
The DNA here is from genome assembly GCA_013398815.1 of Ibidorhyncha struthersii. Taxonomy (NCBI): domain Eukaryota; kingdom Metazoa; phylum Chordata; class Aves; order Charadriiformes; family Charadriidae; genus Ibidorhyncha; species Ibidorhyncha struthersii. The sequence goes on along the minus strand of VZSZ01006766.1, from coordinate 315,496 downwards.
ATCATTAGCATTCAGACTCCATAAGTGATTCCACGTCCTGGAAACCTGGCTTTCAGGACAGCCTTCGTTTACAGTTGCATGGTGAGAAAGTGGACAATGTCTAGACACTGTTGAGAGGAACTGAACGAGGCAATTCGTTACCAGTCACATCAGATCACCAGGATCAAATCTGGGAATCATATTTGCATAAGCTCCCAGTACACCGATATTTGGGATGGGGGATGGGACACGAAGTAAATCAAGTCACAAGCTGACTTTAAGTGAGACGAGGAGTTAAACCCCTGGGAGACTCTGCGGAGCATATGAAGCACAAGTCTACAGCTCTGAATACCAACTCGCCCCCATCCAAGACTACTGCTAATAAACAGATCCCAGGGCCATACGCCAACCAGGAAATACGCTCCTGGTTATGCAAACAGCCAGCAAAAGTTCAGAGAATGTGTGCAAGCAGGAATGACACCAAATAACAAGATCTGGGTACATTCAGGGAAAAAGCCCAACCGCAGACTTACTGAGCTGACTGAACCGGATCCTGGAGCAAGGGAGGTGCATCTCCAGCTCATCCAAACCTTTCATGCTCCAAACTTGGCATTGCGCTGAAGGGGTTGAAAGTCCAACCGCCAAAGGAGGGAGGGAAATAAAAAGATTTATCATGGAAGTTAAGAATACACGTATAAGAAGAAGAAAAACAGTGACAATTATGAAAATGTATCAGGTAAGGTCTAGAGTGTTTGTGCTGTCTACTCTACCAGCGTTGTACCTGTCTAAGGACAGCACGAGGCTGGTCGGAGGATTCATCAGGTTTGCTTAGGAATAGGGTTGTAAGGTTTATCTAAGTCCTTTCTCCAGAAAGAAAGCATCACTTGCAAGCAGCTGGATAAAAGAGAACAAAGATGTTTGGAAAAATGCAAATTGACCAAAGAGAAAAGTACCACCCCCTCTGCTGCTGCAAAGATTGTTAAACCTTAGATTGATGTCTAAAAAGTCAGCAAGTTCAGGAGATACTGGGGAGGAGGTGGTGGCACAGGTGGGGGGTGCATGTGGGCAACCAGCCACTCCTCATTATCCTGAAAGGGAAAAAATTACAGAAAGTTTGGCTTACCTTCACCATATAAGTTGAATCCCCACTGATGGCCAATTTGTCAGATACCACAGCTCAGAGCAGGGCACGGGCAGTGACCAGAAAAACAGTGAGAAAGGCAAGAGGAGCACAGAGGCCCAGATAACCATGAGATGGTGAGTGGGTGCCCAGTAATTTTTCAGGAGCTAAGCAGTACAGGCTGGCATGCATCAGCCTTCCTCCCTTCCATGTAAGGGAGAAGAGGCTTCTTCTGGCAGGGATTTTTACTCATCCTTAACAAAGTCTTTGGCTTCCCTCTGCGGCGCTGAGTCTCAGGGCACTGGGACAGAACACTGTACCAGCCATACATCTCACCAGTTTGCCCATCCATGTGCTCCTCCTTTTCAATTAATGACGACCCTGCTTGAACACAAGCCTTTCAGAAGACATCTCCAAGCACTCTTCCATGCCCCCGTGCCCATGTCCTCCTGCCGACGAGCACTGAGGAAACCTGGGAATAGCAGACGAGCACACACATGAGTCAAGTGAGCACATCTGCACCCAGCAGTCTAAAAATCTGAACTTTAAGCCTTGCATGATGGATTCATTCAAATACCTAACCTTCCAGGATTATCTTCACAGTCAGACTAGCACTCCAAGGGCTACTTGCAGTGAAATAATAACAAATCTCATGCTAGTACACGTCCTTTGCAAAGTATAGTGGAAAGTTATAAGGAGTCTGCAGAGGCTTTGCCAGTGTTCAGGTCTTGTGTTCAGCCTTGGATACAGATAAGCATTAATCTTGATCTATAGCACCTTGCAAAGAAGCTCCCATCCTTCTAGACAAGGAGAAAAACCATGAAGATTTATGAACCAGGAGGTAAAAATCCATTTGGGGTTGCACTATTTTTCTTTTGTAATAAATGATTAGTGAGAAAAAGAAAAGTTTAAAATTGGCAACAGGGTCTTTATTCCATCCAACTGCTGTTAGCTGCAAGATAAATACATCTCAACTGTAATACATCATTTCTGATGAACTTGAAAAGACAAGAGAACAAAAGTATTAAACAGGCCTGTGGTGATATGCAAAGCTACTGCCAAGAATTACAGCCTGTACTATAGGGGTACAGCACATCTGTATAGTTTCAAATACCCCTTCCTGCAGGACAGGCGTAAAACAGTAGGCTGAATCAGTCTTACTCTACTCAGTGAGTCATTTAAGTACATTCTACTATATTATTTCCTATTTAAGCTGGTAAATTACTCCATATATAGGAAATGGTGATAATTACGGAAGATATTCAGATTGTCTCCTTTAATCCACTTACACGAAAGGCAAAAGAAATTGCTTCAGAGTTCACACACCCGGTGGTGTTTTGCCCTGCTTTCCTGTATGACCGCATTCCTTCTTGCAAGTGCTCTGCCCGTGCTGCTCCTCGCTGCTCCCAGAGCCTCATATCTCACTTGGTGATTGCTTAGCAAACAGCTCCTCCTTTAACTAGTGTCCTAAACTAATTATGGCTGCACACAGAGCACGGACGTTCCCCTTCTGCTGAGCTGGGCACACTACAGCCAACACGGCCAACATCTTTCTCTGGTTGCAAAGAAATTCCCATCCTTCTAGACAAGGAGAGAAACGGTGAAGGTTTACGGACCAGGAGGTAAAAATCCATTTTGGGTTACATTGTTTTGCTTTTATAATAAATGATTAATTGCCTTTCAGCCTTGTCATCATTCCTTGGTTATGGCTCCGGCCATGGGGCAGCAAGTGGGTCTTGGAACCAGGGCTGGCATGGTGCCAGAGGGCTGTGATGAAAATTTGCTCTCCACTCCCCACCTGGAGTATTTCCGGTGTGGTTTTGAGAGAAGCAGTCAAGTACTTGAACACTTCATCCCAAGGAAATTAGGCTTTTTAAAAAAGAGATTCAGCTCCTTAGTTGTTGCTGCATAAATCCTTAGCCATAAAAAAGAAGAGGTCCTTTGCTTCCATGCTTTGGTGCTTTATCTGTAGTGGAAGTGTCCTTTCCTTATTGCTTTTTATTTAGATTTCACGGATTAATAAGGGGGTGGTTTCATATTATGTTTGTAGAGTACACAGCCTAATAGGATCCTGAAGCAGTATATGACAATATAACCGAGTAAACTGAAGGAAAGCATATATGCTTCCGAACCAGACTGATTTCCACCATGCCTTTAATTCATCCTCAGAGAGATGCTAAAAACATGTTTACTCCTTTCCTTGAAAACCCGTGCAACTCGACCAAAACTTATTAAAAGTGTCTAGAAAAGTTTGTGTTGTTCCCAGCCAGTGTGATTCCTCCAGGAGCAGAGCACGAGAGGACACGAGTACTGCTGGAAGTGAATCCCACGGGGCTTTCTCTCCAGCAGGATTCATCTCGATCTACACTCGGGCAGCCTGGGCTCAAGATCTCCCCTCCGTNTTTCCGTACCTTATCAGCACGAACTGGATCTTGTACAGCCACGGACTCATTCCTCCTCCCACACTGACTTAGGACGGGGAAACCTCTCTGTTTTTTGCTGCCACTGTGTGGCCGTGGAGAGCAAAGATCTTGAAGTAAGACGCTACAGGCTGTCACGCAACTCCACAGCTGTGATCACAGACTACAGCCCCTGTGTTTTCCGATACGGGGGGTTTCTTTGTCTTATTCAGGCGAAACGAGAAATTAACGAAGAAATGTACATTTTTCCTGAGGGGAAAGCTGAGAACTTAGGGCCTCAGCATGAGCCTCCAGGTGAGAATAAAGCAACGTCTGATATTGATGGAAGCTCCTGGCATCCCCAAGGAACTTAGTTCAGCGTTTTTATAATTCAAAGAGGTAAACCCTCTCCCACCACCATTTCTAGGGTAAACCACATGAGAATTTTGAGCAAGCCCCAAAACCAAATTAGTTGAGTGCAAAACAGTGCAGAGGCAAAATAAAAACATGAAATACAAAAACTGTCATGTCCATTTCCAGTGAATATTAGCATAGATGCATGGAAACACATAAAAGCTTCTTCCAAATCCCATTTTGCCTCTGTCATCGAAGCTTATCCTCCTGTGAACTTGAAGGCTCAGTGTAACTAAGCCTCCATGAAGCATCTGAGAAGCAGTCACTCACCAGTTCACAAATAACTGCTGGCTACAGAGGAACAGCACGAAGCAAAGGGCAGCATCTCAAAGCCATCCAGTTCCCAGGTCCTGGGGGCATACATGGGGCCGACAGAAATGTAGAAAATTGCAGGCAATAAGAACAGGCAACGTGAGAGTTTCCAAGGGTGGCTGCTTCCATTTGACTTCTGAACTTTGGCTTCTATTTTAATAGCAAAATAAACCTGTGCTTTTTTTTTTTACAGCTGTAAGCAACCAGAGCATCCCTCCAGCTTTGTCAAACTCCCCCACGGCTCATTAGCTGTAGTGCAGTAAAAGTGGGTATAAGATGCCATTTCAAATCCCCCAAGTTCAGGGTCAACAGAACTGTCCCCCCTTCTTTCCCATGATTTAGAGCAGTCTGAAATGTGCTTTAATTGACACTGTCTGTACCTGCCAGGCCAACTCAGAGCGAGCCACAGGAGCACTTCCACCAGCCCCACCGATCACTGCCATCCACGGTTTGCTGCTCTGGTGAGATAAACTCCTTTGGAATCCCAACATCTGAGCACACGGGCTTATGTTAGAGATCCATTCCGTACCCTAGCGTCTGCGGTGTCCACACCTGTTTGTTTGGGAAATAAGCTGAGGCTTGAAATCCTTTCAGACGGCTATGACGCTCCCTCGTTTAATCCTGCCTGTTAAACAGCTTCTGAAGATGATACCCATTGCAAGGTTCGATCACTTACTCTAGTATTTACTGTGCTTTTTTTTTATTGCATGGCCTAGAAGAATTGAAAACATCCCTACATCAAGACCCAGGATACATATGTACACATCCTTGTAGGTATTAAAATTACAAATTGCCTCTAAGAGGGAATAAAAAAAGTTCTGTCTTAAAAGAAATCTTGTTCCATTAAGGCACACAACTTGCTGGCAGTTTACTATTTTCCCTGAAAGCTCAAGCTTACTGTAACAACCAGGCTGTTCCTGTCAAAACAATGTTTTGCATGCAACCTGGAAGCAAATTTGAGGAAGAAAGGAGAGAGAATGAAAAGCTTAATTTGCAGAGACATTTTAACTCTTAAAGCAGCAATTCTGTACATCATCTCCCATCTGGCCAGTGCTTAAACCATGGAAGTGATGTGCCTGAAATACTACAGAACCCAAATTGCTTGATCATTACCTTCTTCAGGGTTAAACATTGGCTCAAATTCAAAACACAGGCAGTATGTCAGCTACTGCTGTGTTTTACACTACATTATTCAGAGGAAAACATTTTAGGTTACTTTGTAGAAAGCCAACACCTGTAGCTGCACTGCGAACTTGCTCAGCTCCTTTCATCATACAGGGATGTCAGAAAATCTGAGATTCCTGTATCCAGTAAGAGTTTGTAAGCAAGAGGACACCCTCACCCAATGATGGAAGGGCAGTATTTTTTGTGTCCAGCCATCTCAATACAAAAAAATAAATGCAGTCCATTATAATTTATGGTCTACAAACACTTTTTACTGATAAATATTCTGCATTTAATTGCATCATTTTTATGAACATGACAGTGGGCACAAGTACTAATTTCCCTCTGCACAAAATCAGGTGTTGGAACTTAGAAAAAAATGGCTTATATATGTGCAGGATGGAGAGAACACCTCTCAAATGTGGCTACTTATTGGCCAATGAAGGGAAAAAAAATAATCCCCTACTTCAACATTACGCTTCTGCTTTGGCATTATCCATTATGAAGATGGAGAATTTCTTTACAATATTTCCCCCAGTTAAGCAGAAGCCTCTGGAAGATCTGTAGGTTTACTAGACTTGCTCAGTAAAAAAATTACTTCATTGGTTCTCACAGACGTCCTCTTTCACTTTAAAGTCCACGTGAAGAGGAAGGCAGAAGGGCTGAAAAATCGGAGCCTAAATGTAACTGGAAAACAGAGTAGGAGGTTTGATTGCATTTTCCATCAAGTTACCATATTTTATTGCATTGCAGCCCTCGAGAATTTGATTAGCAATTTCTCCTTTTCATTCATCTTCATGACACCTCGATTTCAACTGCTGATCCGTATCTGCAAACATGCTAATACAGGTTCCAGCTAGGTCTTGCCGCTACCCACTCCTGACGTACTAGAATTTAAGTGTCAGAAACACCACTTTAGTTATGGTTAACTGGTGCAAGTTCCCCACAGGCAGAAATAAGGAAGGCTCAGGACAAACCTGGACTGAAGTCAAAGTGAGGTGCATGAAGCAAGTGCTGGGTTGGTTTTTTTTTTGTTTTTTTTTTTTTTTTTTTTTTTTTTTTTTTTTTTTTTTTTTGTGGTGTTTACACAAAATATTACTTCTAAAAAATGGAAGCTTTAAAAGTTAATTTCATGACTTTTGCTGCTAGGCTTTTGCTTTGGCACAGATCCTGTCTCTCGGTTCGTGCAGCACACATGGGCACGGCCAGGTCTCTGGCACCTGCCCAGGAGCACTTACACGTGCCTCAGTTGGTCTCGTTTGGAATCAGGGGAAGATTCAGAGCTCGGTTCCCCCCAGCACACATCATCCCAGAGCAGGTGCCCTGCTGGAGACAGTGGTGTTAAAGGCATGAAAACGGCTCTACCAGGATATCAAAAGTGCTAACACCAAAACCCAAGAAATATCATCAACTAATACTGTTATCGCAGTGCATCTTCCTTTGCCACAGGGCCCTTCTGAAAGGCTGCAAGGCAGAAAAAGGACAAGATCCCCTACATCCTCTACCACTTGCATATTAATTTTTTTTCAGGCCATTTCAGGGATTTATACAAAGATCAAACTTCCGTTGCTCCCAAAGCTCTCTAACGGTAACTGTTCAACCCTGCCCTCATGCAGTATTATTGCTGCCACTGTCACACTGAAGACAAATCCGCTGCCTCGAAACCTCGTGGATTTGGAGGTTTAGCCTGGTAGGTTACAAAAAGAAATCCAGCTGTAGATCCCCTTGGATCTGTGGCTGCTCCCATGGAGCATTACAGCTGGCAAAAAGGGAGGTGTGGGAAGCCTACAGGGCACCCAGCTGAAGAAACAGCTCCAGGAGGGACCATGAGCAGAGCGGTTCTACAGGTGCTCGGCCGCAGGGAGCATTTGCTTTGCAAAGCTCAAGAAATCATCAAGAAAGGGTGGTTTGGGGTTACACCTCCTGCAAAGACATGGGGAGCTGCAGAATCTGCTTATGGGAGAGAGAGGCTGGAGGGTTTCACTGCTCAGTGCACAAGCGAGGCCCATGCCAGCAGATGGCACCGGGAAACCATAAATCCATCTGCAGGGTGCAGGATCACAGCTGGTCCTGTTGCCTCCGGCCCTGCAGCAGTCCTTCCCTCACCTAACCAGCATGGCATCAGATGCGGTTCACCGATAAGTACAATTATTCTGCATTAACTTGTGCACAGGGTTTGCTGCTGCAGCGTAAAAAAAAAAAAAAATGCTTCTGTTCCATTTATTTACATCCTGCCCCTGCTGTGGGAAGGCTGATAATAGCCAGCTGCAGAGAGGGAAGAAAGTCAGTGGAAGTGCGATGGGCTGCCCGTTGATACGTAGAAAAAGTGGTACGTCAAAGGCAAATATTATTTTCCATAGCCAACCCGGCACTCTGCTCACTCGTCTCAGCTGCAGGAAGCTTGTGATGTGGATTTGGTCTCAGCATAACTGCATATATGGGCAGGTGGAGAGGCTTGTAAATATTGTGGTTTAATCCAATTATTTTTGCTTTATTTGCACTGTATTTAGCCACTGCTCCATGCAAATTCCTCTCCCATTTATCATATCGCAGAGCACCTGAAATTCAGCTCATGTTTCCACAACCTTCTCAGAAAAACAACACCGATTACTGACAAAAGGTGGGAGGGAATGACTTTGCGAAGTAAGAGGAATATTTTGTTTCCAACTGTTGTCCCACAGCAAGAGGCCAGCATAGTTTGGCCATCAAAGTCCCTAAAAACTGTTCCCAGAAACTGCTTCAGAGTCTGGCGCATGGGAAAACGCTGTCTTAGTGACAGCAAAGGGCAACACCGGGGAACAGAAGAGAGCAGCTGCAATTGCAGGGCTAAGCCTTGGCCAATAAGAGTTGTATTTGCAATATCACTGAATTTGTGCATTTTATCCATTCCAGGTACTCTTCTGTAGTCTTCACCTCCAAATCTTACACAGTCCTTTCCTCCTATTACTGTTTCCTTCTATAGATTACTTGGAGGGCTTCCAGTTTTAAGGACAGCAATATTTACATTTGCTGCTGCATACCTCCTTCCAGAGCCATGTCTTGGGGCTCTTAGGAGTATGCCTGAGCAAACACGACTCTTTATATAGACTTCAAGAAGAGGTAACTTGAGTAAACGCCGTGTGACTTAAAACCTTGAAAGCTAATATTTGGCAAGCTCTTGTGTTCACAACTTTGGAAAGGCTTGCCTCTGGAAATAAAGCAAGAATATCTTCTGCTCGAAAAAAAAGTCAGAGTGGCAAATCCACGCCCAGTACTAACACTGGAATTTCTGACTTCATACGTTATCCTATGCTGGGAACAACCATACCCAAATGCTAGTTTTGCAGAGCCAGGTTTTACAGATGCAGACCCCCAGGACAAGACTTTCAAGAGTAGTCTTTGTACCTGCCTGATCTGCACAGGCAAGTTGCCCCATGGCTTGTGAAAAAGCTGAGTGTCAGCACAGCAAAAACGGCAGAACTGGAGGCAGTCAGGGACTGAGAAAAGAAAATTGAGCCCTTGACATGGCAGGGAAGAGGCTGTAAATGTATTGCGGACCATAAAGGGTGCTCCAGCCCCAACACCCTTGCCCCCAGTAAGCCAGCTCAGGTCCCCCACAGCGTCAGCAGAGGCTCTATGACAGGCTCCATTTGGAAAGGTGGCCCTGGACTTTTTTTGCAAACTCACGTGATTTCATAGCTCTGCATATGATAGCCCAGTACTGCAACAAAGCTTTCAGTTCTGTATGTTAAAGACAAGGAGGGAGAAACCGCAGCAAATAGGTCCCACCACCTAAGCAACGCTCAAACAGTACCTTCCTCTTCCAGACACTTACTTATCAGCAGCTTACAAAGTGATTCAAAGACCAGTAGCACCATCCCACTTTTCAAACATGAAAACTAAGGCACAGAAAAGGTGATGGGCAGTGCCCAGCAGCCTGGCTGACAGTCTTTCCAGGTTACATTAGCTGTGCATTTGCTTGACCCCTCAGTATCTTCCAGAAGGAGCAAAGCCCAGTTACCTTTCTTTTCCCTCTGCTTCCAAACTCGTCAGCAGAAAAGGAACACAAAGATTGTTTTCACAGGAGGATACTAGAAATAACACAGTAAACACAATTCTCTTGAGCTATCTGGCTCAATGTACAAACCAAAGGGATTATAATTTGCAAAACAGCTGCACTCAGCTCCATAGAGGTCTCGGGGATTAATTTCACACAAATGCCGGGGTGGATATTTATCTGAATTTCTCCCACACTTCAGCGGACTTTGGACTCAGCTCCAGCTTTCCCAGGGTCCATTTAGGAACTGTCCTCAAACTGCAGGTGGTCCTACTCCATAGTGAACGTCACTTCCACAGGGACACTGGCTGTATGTTACCATAGCCAGGAGCACAGAGCATGGTATTGAGATCTGTAGCAGGGCAACACAAACTATTGCAATGTCACATCTCTGGCAGGCTCTCCAGGGACCTTCACATATGTTTTGGAAGCTATTTTACAGCAATAGCTTCATTAGGAGAGCTCAGCAGGAACTCTGCGCTCTCATCTCCCTGTAGCACCTTCCTGCCACATTATAGCAATGATAATTCTTAATTTTATTCATTGATTGTGTGACAGGAAGAGATAAAGAGTTGATCATATTGAGGCACTGCTAACAATCCCAAGTGTAGATAGCTTTGTGCAGCATTCGCTTTCATTCCCCAGAGGCACCAGCATTTGAAAATGAGAAGTGATCTCCAACACCCAAAGCGGCCCCACACCACCATGTTCATTCAGGCACTGAGGTAATGGTAGTACAATCTTACTCATAAGCAAAGGTTTTAATCTTTGCAATATGCAATAAGGCAGCACTAGCAGCGATGAGAAGAATCTCAGTGCATGCAGGTATTTGGATAAGCACAAAAAAGCTCCTGGCATCTGTCCAACCCAAATTACTCTCTCCTTTGATGTTGGATTCCATCTACCTCATGTAATGGCCCATTGGTTTGGTTGTCAGCAATAACTGGACCTGAGGCACATACCTTTGCAAGTAGATGACTAATTCAATCAAGTGGAAGCAGCAGAAAGTGAGATCCCTCTTGTATTCTGGACATGAGAGGGAAAGAGGCATGAAACAAGGGAATTTTACTTACTGAAAAAAGTTGTTTCAAGAGTCTAGTTTGGGAAACTTGCCACAGACAATCATGGAAGTGATTTTACTAGTATAATTAATAACTTTCCATCAGCTTATCTCCACATGTTTTCATAGTAGCTTGTATCACTGCTTTGATTTTACAGAAAAATCAAAGACAGATGAAATATCTGCTCCAAATACCTTCCTCCTTCCAGGCCAGTAGCAGAGCCTGGAACAAAACACGGGTCTCGAGTAATACCTGTATGTTTAGATCATGCCAGGCTCACCTTCTGATCCACTTCAAGGTTTGTGTTCAGACAAGATCTTCAGAAGCAGCTAAATAAACCCAAAGAGGTAGTTTCTGGATTACTTCACTTATCCACACCTGTTTTGATGCAATTCCTTTTTTGCAGACGAATTTGGTGTCCCTTCTTCCCCAGCTACCTTTCTGTAAGTATTGCAAAGCCACCCACGTGGTGCCTCTTTCACGGTGAATGAGACTTTCTCAGGTGACCCCACTCCTTCACTAAACAAGAGCAGCCTAGCTGCAAGTATACTCTCAAGCTCTTATACATAAATCCTGGGAACCTCGTTTGCTCTTCTCCTCCTTGAATTATTGATATTCAGAGCATCAATAAAACCACTTCCCTGGGTGCCCTTCTCCTAAGACAAAACTGTTTGTTTGTTAAACACTAAGTGATCCTTCCCTCAAAATTGCAACCTAGACACACAGGAAAGCTTTCCGCCCTGTTCCCCGTTCCCTTAGTCGAGGGAGGATGCTGTCAGGGATACAAGTCAAAAGAAGCAGCTGCTTGGCAGTGATCACTTATAACGCTGGACAGACTGACAAGAGTAGCGTCCTTGGGGTAGTTACAAGGATCCCTTCAGGGAGACAGTACATGAATATCAAAGGCAGAACTACAGTGTTGAAGTATCGTGGTATCAAGGGACAGGCGAGAGCCCGTACGCTTACCTCACGAGTTCACAGCTGTTAAGAGCAGTGATTGTTTGGCTCTGAAAGAACATATAAAGGAGGAACAGTACTGGAAACTGCTTTCTTGGATATATCTTTTTACCTTTCTGTTGAATGCAGGCTGTTCTTGACATGCTTTTATTTCTGCCTGCCCAGCCCCTCCGGCAACTCTAGATCTGATTTCCCTCCTCCTGACAGTGGAAGGGATTAGCAACTCCTTGAACACCAGTGCAAGATTCACTGCTTAGAAGGGACCCAGACCCAAGTCCTAATGCAGTGGTAGTTGACCTCTGCATTGCATGCTAACGCAAAATGCGAGTAGCACCAAGAACCACCAAAACAGTCCCTGAATTGCCACATTTTTCTGAATGCTTCTTTATAGGCCCACAGGAAATGAGTGTCCTAAAATACCATACAGCCTCACTGCCCCCTTGGAGGCAATGGGGTTGCAATAAACAGTGACTTTGCCTCAAATATAGTCACTCATCTCACCTACCTCCCTGTCACAGCCTCCCCCAAATACTCCCCTCTTAGTGTTCACTCTCAACACTGCTTTGCAACAAGTTGAATTACTTTTACCTCCCAAAAAGCACAGCCCCACAGCTTCGAGGCCTGTCCAATTCACAGGCTCTTTATAGGATAACTAGTACAGCTACTGTGTGTTTGCAGGCTTAGGTAGACACTCCATTAAAAGACTTATCAAACTTAAAAGTGGAGCGTTATCATAGGAAAAAAACCTCCTTCATATCAGATAACAAAACAGCAACATGAGGCCTGAACGGGAAGTCCCTTTCAACAGGGACTTTTAATAAGTAACTCAAGTTCTCATAAATCAGTCTGCATTTTTATGCCCACACACTTCTGACTCTGCCAGGGGAATCCATAGCCATCACTGCAAATATTAGCCTCTAACAATCTGCTCCAATGAATGGGAAGATAAGCAGCAACCACAACCATCGGCTAACAAATACAGGTAACCGAGAGCTAAACTGCCAGCTCCACTTGCAAATCAAACTTTCGCATTTTCCCTCTGACCTGCGTTTTGAAATGCAACCCAGAAATTTTGAGAGGATTCTTCCAGAGTGTTTCTGCAAAAATTCTTTAACTGATTAATCAAGCAGCTCTGGCCATAATCCTGCTATTTCTGTTCAGAGTTTATACACATGTAGAAGAGCTGGACACAAGGCAAATTTCAATTTTACATTTTGGACCCTAAGGCAAAAGATTCCCGGGAGGAATATCACAAGATTTTCACACCACCAGCCTTTGTCTCAGTATTTATAACAGCAGAAAAAACGGTCAGAGGGTTGGGAATAGGAAATGGCTCCTCTGTGCTCCTGTCCTGTACTTACACTTCCAAATACAGCTAAATTCTCTGCCTCAAAGCAATTAAAAATGTAAGCCTTGGCTTGAGCAGAAGATTTTCTATGCTTTTGTCTTGCTTTGACTTTGTTAAATTTCTGGGGTCTAAAAAACCATCCCTCAACTGAAGCTATTCCAGTACCCAAGGAATCCTTTACATTTCTGCATGAGTGTTCAAGTGCAGCCTCATACAGCAGCTTTCGCTTCATGGGAGCACTAGGCTTCTTGGGAACCTGACTTTCCAGAATTGTTCAAGACTCCCTGAAAACTTATGCCAGATAACCCCTAGCCATATCTCCAAGCTCACCTTTCACTCTCCAAATTGTGCTCCCCAGCAATCCCAACTCCCTGAGAATAACTGGCTTCTGGGTTGGGATTACCCTCTCTGGCCAAAAGAGTTAGCTACCATTTTTCTCAGCCTATTTTGGGGATATTGCTCAGTAAGGAATTTGTTTAAAGAGACAGGAAAGAATCTCCCTTTCCTTTGTTTTTAAATGGATCAAACTCAACATAACCCCGAGCTCTTTCTGTGGCTGAAGCCAGTCAGTACAGGTGGCCAAGGTGTGCCGGCAGGCAGCAGATCACCACTCAGTAAACACACATTACTCACCTCACAGCAACCAAGTAACCCAACTCTTCATTTCAGCTTTCAAACAGTAATTAATGACAACAGCACGAAAAATGTAATCTAATGAACCTTCCATAAGTTGTCACATGTTTACAGAGGGGGGGGAAAGGAAAGTTCTGTCAGGGCTGGGCAAATGTAGTCCCCAAACTTTTGCTCTGCCTCCCTGAAGTCTGCTTTTTTTACGCTTTTCTCATCACCATGTGTTTACACCAGAAAGGTCTCGGTGGGAATCAAAGACCAAAGACAGTAACCTATTTTTAGCAGTAAGAATGGATCACAAAACTATCAGAACTGGATCAATCTCCGGTTTCTAACTAGCCTTTGATAGCCTTTACTATCATCTACTCTGTATTCAGATCTTCGCTGCTGGGTTTGTAAAACCTGTATACCTGGGCCTGAATGCAGATTTTCCAGAAGTTTGCCAACATCAGAAACTAATCAAAGCACATATCCAATCCATCAGGTCCTTCTCGGGTAATTATTTTCCCTACTCCTATGTTCGGGCTCAGGTTCCACATTTGAGAGGTTCCATCAGTTCCTTACAAAAGATCAAATACTCTCGATCCACCTTCCTTTTTCATAGCAAATGCTCATATGTGAATTGAAGACAAGAGTAGAGAGGGACAGAAGTCTCAGAGCTGAGAAAACTACAGGAAGGACATGAGAAACAACAACTTCAGAAAATCCCTCCTGCTTCTTTTTTTTTTTTTTTTGTTAGTAGTAGTAGTAGTACTATTGCTGGCACACACTTGTGGAACCTTGACTTGAATATTGGCATGGATGCTAGTAAAGGATGCTCTCAGCCTCATACATCAGACGAAGGAGCAGCGGCTGGAAGGGGAGCTTCTTGGGACCAGCTAAAAAGCATCTCTTCCAGCAAAGTTCACTGATAAACCCTGGCCAGGGTGACCAGCAAGTGACAACTGTCAGGCTCAGGACTTCAGAGCCAGGCCATGAACCAGAAAAGCCAGACCAGGGATCCTCTCCTTTGAGTGAGCCAACTTAGTACCTTTGTTTCTTCTCTACGCAGCCTGAAGGGGGAAAGTCTTTGCAAATTCAAGAGAGAAGGAAAAAGCAGTTCTGGCTCTGTCTTTCCCGCAAACAGCTCTGCCAATGCACTAGCACCTGGTCCAATTCTCAGCAGACAGAAGTTCGCTGCAGACAAATCTCCTCCGCGCTGGCACTTCGTTGGCAGCCTCACCAGGACTCGCAGCCCAAAGGCTGTAACAAGCCATGCCAATTAAACTGCTGTCACCCCTAAAGAGCTTTCGTTTTCTGAAGGAAGAAAACGGGCTCCAGTTCCGCTGGCAGGAAAGCTGGCATCTTTGCCATGAATAAGCAGCCAGCCTTTTTCTCCACGGGTGCCAGCTTTTCCCCCACATACATAAAATTCAGCTTTTTTTCCCCCTCTTGTTCTGTCATCATAACTCACTGCCAGTAGCGCTTTGTTTCATCCCATTTTATGGCTCACATGTGCAGCATTGTCTTGTTCGAATTATGAAGGCACAAACAGCACCTGCCACTGGTTTGTGGGTTTTTAATCTGCTTTTTCTGTGTGTTCAGGTAATCCATGATGACATTTTCTAGGCATCAATAATGCCACGATTTCTGGTTGTTTTACCCAAAGCTCCGTATCCTGAAATCTTGCGGTTATAAGAACCCCAGTTTTGATTTAAAAGAGTAGAATCAGCATCTTACAGAAATTACTTGTACTAACTAGGTGTAACGTGAGTGGCCCTGTGCTAAAACCAGGAATAATTAAAGAGAAAGCAAGAGGCAAAAGGAAGAGACAGGGAGAACAAGCGGCATCACCGGAGGATACATACTGCAGCCCAGACAAGGGCAAAACTAAAAAGCCCAGAGATAAGGTGCTCCAACCTCAGCTTCGTTCCCAGGGAAGTTTCCCAACCCTGCAAAGGGCACGGTTGCCTCTTACAAGTACATTTGTATCAGCACAACTCCTCTCAAGGTTGGAAGAGGATCACATCACTAAAGGCCACAGGATCAGGCCCTACGGGAGACATGAACAGCGTTTAACTGTTCACAGTCCCTCTTTCTCCTCTGGCTGGAATTCCTACGGCATTTATCTGTCATTAATGCGATATACCCCGATTTCCAGAAATTGGATGTGTGCACAGCTGATAAGGGTGCTTTCTTCAAGGATGTGTTAATAGTGGCAGCTGTGCCAGAAGTACACTCAGCTAGAAAGTTTGGGGCCCAAACCTTTTCCTGCAGGAACGTCCCCTGTCCATGCTTCCTCTCCCACCCTCTGCGTGCACTTCCCTAAAAGTACGCCTGCGGTATTTTCAGATAACTTTACAGGACCCGATCCTACAGCCGAACATGTTTCCAAAAAGGAGCAAAGGCACATTTACCCAAGCAAAAGAAATATTTGAAAATTCAGATGATTAAATGCAGCCTGCTGTTCATTTTACCTCTGTGGTCTCCAGTAAGTACCATAAATCCTGGTTTCATTCCGAGACAAATTGTCACATTATAGCCCTGCTATACAGGCATACGCACATTCCTTGCTATAAAGAGAAGGAGAGAAATCCATGCCAGATTAGGACATATGGAATCTCTGTTTATGGATAAATCATTTTTAAAACCTCTCTCGCCATGAGTCATATGTGAATTGCTGAAAGTGTCCTGTCAACAATAGTTTATTTACATACAGAACTAATTAGCATTATTATGGCAGACTAGAGAAGCAGCATTATAGCTCGGAGACATCATAAAATGAGCGATGCCATTTTAGGAAGGTTGAAGAACAGAGGTTTGCAGATCTCTAACCCAGAAGTATATAAATTGGCCACCTTCCAAGGAGTCAAGATGAAACTCATTTTGAACGTATCTTCCATTACCAATAACATTACTTCAAAATTAAAAGCCTGAGTCCTAATTTGTATTAGCTTGATGAATACGCTTTGCAGAGTAGAGCCTGGTCAGCTTCTTCGGCTCACAGTCCGGTTTCTCAGTTTCATGTGTTAGCACCACAATGTTAAGTTTATATTTGCAGTAGTACATATCCATTTATAATTTTGGTAAGTTTTAAATGCCCCAAAACATTTATATTCCATATTTGAAGATTGTTTAAAGTCAGCAACTAAATTTTAAACTAAATTAAATTTATACAGCCTCTTTAAACCACTGAGCATAGTACACACAGCTACTCTGGGACTTGCATAGACCTTTCATCGTTAATAAGTGGAACAAGATAATTACACGCTCCACTAGCTCATAGGGGTCTAAAAGTTATCACCACATAACCTGCTTTATAATGGAGGAAGAAATCATCTCAGCTAGAGCTGGGAGTATAATTCAAAGACATTTCCATAAATATATAAACACTGTGAAATGAATTTACGTGATGTGTAGGCATTTCATTTTCAGAGCTGCTAATGTGTTTGCTCATTAATTTGTCAGGAATGTTCACTTTGATTTGCTCCATTTACCTTAGGAGGGTGTTCAACAGCAAAACAGTCAAAACTGCAAAATCAGAGTGTGCAAAATAAGGGCGTCTTAGACAAGCTAGGATAACTCTAACCGGTCCTTGCCCAGATGTCTTCCCACCTAGAATAGCCAATGGCAGAAAGACCAAGGACGAGAAGCTGCTTTGAAGGCTGGAGAGGATCTCCCACCCCGATGGAGACGCCTCCTCCTTTGCTGCAGAGAGAGATCTTTTGACAGGATGACTCCAAGCGAACACCGCGCTCCCCGCTTACTGCCTACCTCCTGGGGCTGGACCTCCTCCCGTTAGCACGCAGAGGGCTCTGAAAAAGCTCGCAAATTCTTTGCCGTTTTAGTTAATAAGTGCTTTTAGGCAGGTTCTAGATTCCCCTGAAATTATTTCCAGCAAGTTCAGACTGTAACGGGCAAGTTTTCCTTGCGGAGCTTCCCAAAGCT
Organism: Ibidorhyncha struthersii; assembly: GCA_013398815.1. Classification (NCBI taxonomy): domain Eukaryota; kingdom Metazoa; phylum Chordata; class Aves; order Charadriiformes; family Charadriidae; genus Ibidorhyncha; species Ibidorhyncha struthersii. The sequence goes on along the minus strand of VZSZ01006766.1, from coordinate 298,149 downwards.
CGCTTTTCCCTGCGGAGTGCCTCCGTTAGAGGGCACTGCCTCCCCAGCAGCCGGGGGGAGCCCGGCGCTCCCCGGGCCGGAGAGATGGAAAGGTACCGGGGGAGGTGGTGGAAAGGCACCGTGCGCTCACTGCTCCGCACGGCAGCCCCGCAGGGGATGAAACACTGGCGCCTCAAGCCTCCCCCACCCTTTGGGATGGACAAAGCCACAAGGCACACGAGCTCTTCCACATCTGCAGGTGTCAGTATGGCTGTGACAGCCGTAGAATCATCTAAATTGGAAGAGACCTTTAAGATCATCGAGTCCAACCATCAACGTAACACTGACAAAGCCCCCACTAAACCATGTCCCTAAGCACCACAGCTACCCATTTCTTAAATACCTCCAGGGGTGGTGATTCACCACTTCCCTGGGCAGCCTGTTCCAATGTTTGATAACCCTTTCTGTAAAGAAATGTCATGGTTTGGACCAAACCAGCCACTGGGCGAATGACAGATGCTCCCCCATACCTCTCTTCAAAGAGAGAGGCAGGAGAGAGAGAGAGACTTACAAGTTTAGAATGAGCTAAACCACTTCAACGAAATATTATAATAAGATAAAAAGGAAATATATACAAAACCGTATCAAACTCCCAAGATGACAGTCACATCTGGAAGTCTCAGACTGGACTCGATGGTGGACGGGAACTGGATTCCAAATCTGGATTCAGGATCAGGATCAAAGGCAGATGAACAGGCAGAGAGTCCTCCTCAGACACCGGCCATTGAAGAAAGAGGGCTGACCCTTTGATCCCTCAGCTTTTATACTGCGCATGAGGCAGATGGACGGAATACACTGTTGGTCAGTTTTGGGTGGAATACACTGTTGGTCAGTTTTGGGTCAACTGTCCTGTCTGCTCCTCCCCACAGGTGGGACCCCTCTATGCTTTTCTGCTGCCGACCCTCCAATGGGGCACATAACCAAGTTAGCTGAACTTGGTTGTTATAGCGGTAAAGATAAGCAAGACCCTCTCTGCGTACCATCCCTTGGCATAAGTTATAAACACAGGTCTGATCACTCTGAGAGCGAACAGTGTCTGCACAACATGCTGTTAATTTCAGTAGTTAGAAGAGGCCCAGCTAAAAAGTAAAGTTACTGAGCAAAATTGGTCCTGTTTTACCTCAAACCAGGAGAAGTAGTATTTCCTAATATCCATCCTAAACCTCCCCTGGTGGAACTTGAGGCCATTTCCTTTCGTCCTATCGCTTGTTACTTGGGAGAAGAGACTGACCGCACCTCGCTGCAGCCTCCTTTCACGACAGGACATGCTCGCTTTGCTTTCTGCCACCCTTTAACCACCTGGGGCTTTCGCAGGCCCGCTGGCACACCTGGCTACCAGGGCTTGCAGGTGGGTCTGCCCCGTTGCCACACGCCCAGCCTGTGCCGGCAAGGCAGCACCGTGGCTGGGGAGCATGCGCCAAAGGCTGGCACAGGAGCAAGGGCTGGCAAGGAGAAAATGCGGCCAAGCTGATGAGCAAGCGAGGACTTGCACAGCCTTGGGTGTCTAGAAAGGGTCTGAAGAGGCATTAGATAAGCACAGAGTATTTTTGCCATCTGAACAACTTTCTTGTTTGACACAGCTGTATGCCATTTGGGGTGTTTGGGTGGTTTTTTTCCAAGCATGTTCCTAATATTGCCCCTTGTCTGGAGTTTTCCTGTTTCTGACCAGTTTTAACAGTCAGCAACGGCTGAGCAATAAAAAGGTTTGGAGCTGGAGAAGCTGCATTGCTCAGAAGCCAAAGAATGAAGTGTTACCCTTGCTAAGAAGGGAATTTGACAGAAGTGAGGGGCAGAGCCCGCTCCAGCGCCTCGAGCCTTTCTGTGGCCATTACAGGAATATACTCTTTTTCCCTCAGGGAAAGAGGACGGACACACAAGCCCTGGGCTGGAGGCAAGGGGAGTGAATACTGGCAAGAGCACTGGCAGTCCTCGCACACCAATTTTGAGCTGGAGAGAGCAATCCTGCCACTGGGGATGGGAATGGGTGGGAGGAGGATGGAAACAAATACTGGGAACCTCAAGAAAGTGTTTATATTTCCGAAGTGAGACTTGGCAAAGCCTGCCAGGTGAGATAAGCATTTCCACAGAAGGTAACAGAAACAGATGATCTTAAAGTACTTCCTTCCCAGCTCCACCCCGCAGATCCATTTGGGATGGCAATTCCTGCAGACTCTCCCTCCCAAGAGGAGATGCCAGCACCCCCTGCCAGCTCCGCAGCCCTGCCCCGGGTCAGCCGATCTGTCCTACAGGTACACAGCACACGTGCTGGGCTGTGCTTCCAGCACGCGCTGCTACCGTTTGCCTCGCACGCCCCCCCAAATTGATATTTGAAACTCCAGCTTCCACTTATTCCCATCTACAGAGAGATACTTCTGCTCTTTCCTCTTGGCATTTTGATCTCTAAACACTTGAATAAGTAGCATTTTGGTTGTATGACGGTGGGGGCAGCAGAGATATTCTTCTGTCACTACAGCACATGCACTTAATAGATGAGAGGCTCTTAGTGAGTCAGGTTTCACTCCTGACATTGGCTTTTCTGTGTGAACCATTTATTTTGCTGAGTTGGCATTCATACATACTCCCCCTCCCCCTTTCATCATTTGAAATCCGAGGCAAATATAAGCTTGAAGTCATAACTTTTTTTTTTGCCCAGAAAGCTTAGCTCGCTGGTGTTTACATGTGGCCACCCAAATTCCAGACCAAGCTGCCGAAACCTTGTTTCGCTGTTCATAAAGCATGTAAGACCTGCCTGGTGCTGGTTCCCACGTTCCTGATCCGAGCGAACTGAATTAAAACTCCTCACTCACAGCCTGCACCTCTCCTCCCTGCATCTAAATTTACAGGGGTGAATTGACACACACACAAAAAAAGGCCTGAACAAGTACAAACTAATTTTTCCACAAATTTAAGTGCAGTATAACCTCCCCTTCCTGCCTTCTCTCACCGTCATCCAGCTGTGCCCATAAACCGGAGTCTGATGAACCAACGCAAGAGTTGAGGGGAGCTGTTAAATCTGCTCCCGGGAGCTTTAACACTGGCAGCAATTTGTAGTGGAATTATTCTCCCAGCTCACTTTGCAGCATACCTCCAGGCAGGGTTCGGCGTTGGGGTCAAGCAACCTGCCATCTGCAAACGGCTCCGCTCCAGCCGAGGCCAGGCACGGCTCCGATGGGCACGCGTCCCCATGCTGGCATTCCAGCTGGGGAGCGAAGGCCAAGTTCAGCTTCTTCTTGAAATGCAGTATTGTTAGTGTTAACTAACCTGCAAGATATGCCAACCATCTGGCAAGCAATTCCAGGCAGCACTGTTTCTTTAGGATAGGATTGGGCTCTGTGAATCCAAATTAGACATTTATTTATTTTTTTTTATATCTACCTCGGCCAGGAGTGTTTGAAGGTGTTCTAGGCTTTAGGAGGCAGGGAAACTGCAAAACGGGCCACAGGCTTGGAGCTTTATAAGGGTTTGTGTGTGTTTCTTCTTTCAGTTATTTCCTTGTCTCTTTTTTAGATTATTTGAGAAACCAGAAACCAAAGTGTATTTGTATACTAAATTCTCCTTATCATCACAGAACAGAGACACTGATTTGTTTTTTCAGCAATGGACTACAGAAACCAGTTTGCCTTTTTTTCCCTCCCCCTCCTGTGGAGGGACCCTCAAATACTTTACTGGTGAGCACTGGAAAAGTGATAAGAGGACCTCTATCAGTACTCCAGCCCTCCTACGTTGCCACCACTGCTCCAGAGGAAAAGCAGACCCTCAGTCCTCAGTAATGATCAGAGGATGAACGGGCTGGTTCCTCAGCAGAGCCTCAAACTGTTGTAGAGCTCTGGACCCACCCCACAATGTTTTAAGATGTTCAAATTCAGATCCCTACAGCAAGCAGCCCAAGAGCTTGACCTCAGCCCGTGGAAGCTCACAAAAAGCCCAGGCAGCTGGAGAGCTGCTGCTATTTCACTCTTGTCCCTGTGTTGCCAAGGAAAGGGAATAAGCCATATAAACACAGACCAGGCCTCAGCTCAAGGACTAGAAAGCAGCTCTATCATGGCTATAGAAGATGAACACTGTATTTAAGTCTTATAATTACTCACTGTTAAAAGAATAGCCATTCTCAGCTCTTTTCTAGAGCAGCTGCCCTCAGGATGGAGCAGGACAGCTGATGGTCCCAGTCCAGGGGTCCTCCAAGCCTCTAAGGAGCGCAGACTACAGACTCCCCTCTCCAGACAAACTCAAGGTACCTCTTGCCACAGCCCTTATGGCACAGTCAATCTGGTTTATTATGACTCTCAGCTGCTTGACTGGAGATTAATTGGTGCTCTTTAACTCTTTCCAGTCTGGTGGCATTGGGGTTATCATCACATCTCTCCTGCCCGCAAGTGGGCCATTCTCGGCTAGGATCATAAGCCCCTCCCTGCATATCAGCCAAATGCTTTAATCAATTAATGGACATCATTTCCATCTTGACTAATTGAACTTCAGGCTGTTTGCATTCACATCGTTCCCAGGCAGGTACCGAGGCAGTAGAAACACATCTCCATGGGCTTCCTTCACAGTCCACAAGAATCACTGTAGGTATTTCTGTTAACCTAAAGAAATCTCTTTATGGGAAACCTGCATGGAATTGTTACAAAAAGAGCTTTGTTCACCAAAAGTAGTAGCATTAAGCACAAAGCACCAGCTGGTTTCTGAACAGCCCGATGCTGTATCCTGAAGAGGTGAAGCAGACGCCCGTGTAAACCTGGAGCGGACACTCACCAGGGAAAACTGCCCTTTCTGTTGAGACAAGGTGAAGGTTTTGTGCATAATAAACTTGCATTTATTTGGAAATAAATATATTTGGAAATAAATGGCAGATATCTCCATTTGTCTTTTCTTCTCCTGTTAACGCTTGAACCTGGGGATTATTATCCATGCAATGCCTGAGACTTGCAAATGAAGTGACCTCTTCATCTGGACACGATTTCCTTCATTTGGGGGATATCTTTCATCAGCCAACTCAAACTTTTGAGTTTATAACCTCAAGTTTATAACCTTACCTATAACTTTGATCACATACATAGTTTTCAAGCAATTGTTTAAAATGTCTGCCATTTTAGCTTAATAACTGTGATTTTGGCCGAAAGTGTCACTACACAGCTCTGGGGTGGTGAGGATCCCTGTGAAGAGTTCTTGACAAACAATATTTGCAATATAATAATTAACTCCCTAAAAGCGAACTGTAGCACTGCAAAGCATAAAGCAAAGAGGCAGTCTGAGCTATCGCTATTTTTGCACTAGCCATTTATCTGATGTTCCTGTTTACCCTGCCCCAGAGTACCTCAGAGAGGAAATGATTGGCAGGATGAAAAAAAACCAACGCAACCTCATAAAAGCTTGAAAACATGATTTTATCATTTTTGTACGTTATCAGTGGTATTTGCTATGGATTTGGAGTTTTCACTCCATTTTTGAAAAATCTAGATATTTTAGCTCTCATCCCGCTCATCTGGGGGAAGGGCAAGGAATGAAGATTCCCTAGGATGTAAATTATGTGAAATATTGAGATTTCAAGTAAAAAGTGACACTTTTGGAGAAAGAAATGATGGTGAATAAAAATTCCAGGTTCCTGTCAACAAGAATATTTTCAAAGAACACAAGTTCATACTTTTCTCCTTGTTACCTCTCCAGCAAACGTGGTTATGTGTATTTTTCCATTTCATTTCCTCCCACTTCTCACTTTGTTGCTACCTACTCCAGCTGTTCTTTTTCCCTCTCCCCTCTTGCCTCCAGTTCATGCTTATAATTAAGTGCTTCTGTAGTAGATTGTGCATAAAAAAAATTGAGACTGCTTTCAAACCTTTGACCCTCGATAGTGAATATCACGTATCAGTGGAACAATTAATATGCTTAATCCTAAAACTTCTGTTCTCATGTTTAAATCAAAAGGTTAAGACATTGATCAGTCCAGTTTTTAATAATGCGTTCACAGTTTTATTTTCCAATGAGGAGCCATAGATTCGAATGCTCAGGCAGGGGAAGGAAGAAAGGCTGCTCCTTGGAAGGGATTCTCGTTTTCGATTATATTTGTTTCCCTTCTTTTCATTGCCCTGGCCATTAATCCTAAAGTTAAGCCCTTTCATCTAAAAAGTTGCTGTGTTTCTTAGGGATTTCTTGACTTGTGCTACTTATTCCCAGTTTGTAGTCTCTGCGGTGAACTGGAGACACGTAACACCCAGTAAGTGATGTGTCTCTACTCTGCCCAGTTTCACACCGTCATTTCTCCAGTAGTGGACCTCCAGTGCACCTACACCTGATTTATCTTGGAGTCACCAAGAGGAAAAATAGGCCTACAGCTTCAGGTGCAGCAGAGAAAAAAGTGAGAGGCATGAATAACCTCAGCTCCTTATGCTTTTATTTTCACAGAAACACCCCTCGTAATGAAAATGGAAATAAAAAAACAAACCAAACCAACAACAAAAAAAAAAAACAGGAAACATTCTGAGTCATCCAAAACGTTGCAGGTAATATCTCAGACCTTGCTGAAATGAGAGACTCATTTCTCTCTGTTGTTTTCATTCTTTCTTACAGTTTGCCTGAACCTTGGACACAGACAGAAGAATTTCTTTCCTTTGCTGCAGTTTCTCTTCTGTCAGAGAAGGCGGCATAAACCAGCAAATGCTCTCTGTTAGAATAATCAGAATAAATGGACAAGACATTTATAGTAGTTCTGCTTTAATACATGTGGCTGCCTACTAAGAAGTTTGCTCTACCCAGAAAATACCCTCACATGTTGGCACTTCGATGTTTTCTTTTCTTGTCCCCAAGAAAGGGCTAAGATTTTGGAGTGCATGGCTTCCAACACGACTCCAGGAAAGGCACACCTTCGACTAGAAGCACCTGTCAAAAAGGGGGTGGTATTGTAATAAATAATAATATCAATGTTTATTTGGTTTGGGGAAAGATATTGTTGTTTTTTTTTTTTTCCCCAATGAAAATAACCACAAGAACCAGGATCTGCTTTGTTTTCTTCTGTTTTCAGTCCTCAGGTTTTGTTTTCCTTTTTCTTTCTGTTAAGAAAGCAAAGAGCATACANGGGGGGGAAGGGAAATATGGATTGAGAAAACCTTAAAAATTATACCGAAGATGAGTCATTTTTCTGAAGTTCGATTTTGATTTTCATGGGGCTTTTTCACTGGAATATCAAAATATATGGGGAAAGGAAGTTAATTACATTTGGACTATAATAGGATATTGACCTATTTTACCTCTAAGAGAAGGGAGGAATAAATCGAGGAATAAATCTAGGAATAAACCTTACTCATAGTACATCCTGTTGCAGTCAGCTCTTTTCCTGCAGCAAATAGGTGGGAAGAAATGGCCATCATTATCATCATCATCATTATTATTATGATACTTAGAAATGTTGATTGTAGTTGAAGTGCATGTCAGAGAGAGCTGTGAAGGACATTTTAATTTCTCACAAAATATCATAGAGGTGCAAATTAAAAAGAACCATGATTAAGTCTTCTCTATTGTTTGCGTATTTCCATGCTGATTTTAGACATTTTTTAATTTAACTTTTAGAGAAAAATCATCAGTGATAGCAAGATACGTTGGTGACACAAAATTTATTTTTTTTAATTAAGTCGCTTACAGGAATGCCTTTCCTGCTTGATCTAAAGGATGTTCTTTGTGCTCCAGAAGGACTCTGGACCAGAGGTGTGCTGTGCTTTGTGCTGCGAGTTACAAACATTTAACCAAGATAAACTGATTCTTTTATGAACAAACACGTCTGTTAATTGTTTTCTGCGATATAAGGGTAATAGCAAACTCCAGATTCAATAAAGAAGAAGAGATAAGCTTCTCTTGTTGATAACAGCTTAATTCATGCACACAGAGATTCTGGGGGAACACCACATGAATTAAATACCATGTACTAGAGACCATTTAGGAAAGGATGTAACTGCGGGAAATAAGTAAAATACTGGGAGTAGAAATTGAAACAGAATGGGGGTAGGGGGTCGTGTCAGCTTGTTGCTTTAAACAGCTGGAATTGGAAATTATCCTCCTTAACCTGTGTGTCACAGATGGGTCCCTTACCCTACCCAGTGGTCATCGACATACATCCAGAAAGGCAAGAGCGTTGCAAAGACAGAGAAATTAAGTTGTCTTGCCAGAAGCCTTGGGACCACACTGCCAGTGGGGCCAGAAGATCTATAGAGGAAAGAAGGGAATAGTTCTAGGGATGTCCCAGCCCGTACAGTCTTTATCTGCCTTGCTCGTTTGCAGGTAGGTTTTTGGTTGGTTGACTGGTGGGTTAAGATATGTAGGACACCTACACAAGATCCTCCACCATCTGTGAGGGGCCCGTGCATGAGTTACCCTTTACTTCTCATCTACTGCAAACACAGAGATTGAAGAGGAATAAAATATGGGCAGCAGGGAGGGAGGAAAGACTTTAAAAGATGAGGAGATGCTATTACATCTTGCCATGGTCATGTATATGCATAACATATCACTGTTACTCTAATATTTTACATCATTGCAGATGATGAAGGGTTTGCTTGGGAAAATGGGCAGAGAGAAGACTGGTACAGAAACTAGTCTGAAAAAAAAAAAGATGTTTCCATGGTCTGGTAGTACACTGAGAGAAGAGGAACCAAGCATCCAGGATTTTGTCATGAACACAGTTTCTTAGGGCAGAATTGTTCAAAGTGTTGCCTGAGGGGAGATGCTCCACTGAGCTGCTGTTAAGATGTATGAATGTCCAAGCTCTCCCTCCATTTGGCTCTCTAGGATCAACATTAATGTATCCTGGCATGAAGAGACATGAAGATCTTAATGTATGGCCCATAGGATAAGGTCAGCATATCTGTCGCAGCAAATATCTTGGCTGCTTTGCCATTCTGTCCTGTGTGCACGTAATCTTTTCTTTCCCCCCTCTCTGAACGCGTTTCCCAGATTTTCTTGGCATTCTTCTTTGTTTACTGGAACTTTGAATTCTAACCTGGCAAGTTCATACCACATCTTCTCTTGAACTTTTAATCCAGTATCATCACACTGTGGGTTTTCTTTTACGCTGGGGTGTTTGTGATAATTGAATGAACTTAACCTCAGTCAGTTTTTATTTCATGTCAGTAAAAAGACTCGGCAGGCCTTCATGAATCAGGCTTCCTTCTTCTTCTCCACCACTTTTTTCAAAGTCTCTTCTGACAAAACTAAGGACCCTTGGGCAATATTTCCTATTTAGTTCACTGTCTGAAGCTAATTTGAACAGATGCACTGAGAATGACAAAAGTTAAACAGCCTGAAAAATAGGTTTCCAGCCCTTGAGGCAAAAGTTTAAACTACTCTTTTTTTTAAAAAAACTTTTTTTTTCTTCTCACAAAACAGCCTGAGAAAACCCTGCTGCTTAACTAATAGTTAATTTAGAAATTGCCGTATTCTCTTGTTTTATTCTTTAACCAGGTTTAAAGTGAAGGCTTTGCGTTTCATATACAGCCAAACAACTAGGACATGAAGTAATTGTACATCACTGTTGGGTATCAACAGTCAAAGAAGGTGAAGCCACTTGTGAAATGCTTCTATTTTTCAGGGCTGGTGTGCCCTGCAAGCCATTTTATTCTTTTGTTACTGCTCTCATTAAAGCTCACTCATGCAGTTCAGGCAATTTACATGCAATGAGAGCTGTGATTCTGATGCTTTCTTGAAGATCTCATGGTATTTTCTGAAAAGTTCCCTCCCAAGTCAAATTCTTCCTCTCTATCCGTTCTCCTTTCCTGATTTTGCTTCTTTGTCTGAGGTGCAGATCTGATTTACTTTTGTGCTGGAACTAACCAGAAGTACTTCACCCCAGAGACAGCTGCATTACAGCAAAGGGTTACTTTGTTCCTATGAAAATCATCAGAACAAGAAATGAGTAAAGGTAAAATATCTTCAAACATGTATTACACCATTAAAAATGAACAAAAACCTCCTTATAATCTGGAAAAAAAAACCCAACATTTATGAGGGATTAAACCCACCCATTCCTTTTTACTAAAACCACACTGGGTCATGGTGTCATCCTTGCAACAATTTAGGCAAGTGTCTATGTGATCACATAAAACTCTGATTTTTTCACTCTGTTTTATGGTGGTTTCAGCTATCCAAGTCTAAGCATATACAGCACCACATGATTTACAAGACCTACTGAATGTCACACAAATACCGCTACAGCCCTGAATACAGCTAAAAACTACTTTACCACCAGTGTGTTGAAACATGTTTATACAAAATATGTATCAAAAAATTTCAAATAATATAAATATGTAAAAAAAATAAAGCCTGTTTGCAGGATACGATTGGGAAAAGTTAGAAAGGTCTAAAATCATCAAAGGTTTGCAATGACTAATCTACCCAGTTCTACTCCTAACCACAAGCAAGTGGGTAGTGAGACTCCATTGAGCGTTTTGTTTTCTTTTGGTTGTTTTGTTTGGCTTTTATTCTAAATAAAGACATCCAGAAATGTTTGGGGGTGTATCGGTCTTCGGAATATAATTAAGCATCAAATTAATAGTGTTATTCATTTGTAGAGATAAAGGGAAGGGATAGTGCTATTAAAAAATCACAGCCGTGGTTTGCAGCAATATATGAACAATATTTATGTTGAATGTGTTTTATCCACACACACTTACATAAGTCTGTATGTGTATAAGAACATTTGAATATTGAATATTAAAATGAGTATTTCTCATTTAGCTTTGTTACGTGCTGTTACAATGCTTCAGAGCTGAGCCAAAAGTGAAGAAGAAGCAGGTGGCGGCAGGTAGCTCACGTTTCTGCTTATGCCAAGGCTATGGCATCTCCCCAACCCCACTGCGAGCATTCCCCGGAGGAGCTGCATGTGATCCGCTCCTGATTGCAGCCAGTATCTCTGAACATTAAAGACCAAAGACCACAACGCATGGCGTAGACCAGGTGTCAGGGACTGCCAGGGTACCTCAGTAGCACCACTGCAATTGTTCCTACATCTGGTCCTTTCCAGCCACTCAGATCTCATACTACTTGTTCAGACTCTTCGGAGGTTAAAAGAGACCAGACACGACCTGCTATTGTCAAAGGCAGAGCTTCCCCCAGGGATACCGAAGTCACCTGTCATCACCAGTGAAGATGATGCAGAGCAGCAGTTTGGCTCCTGCTCTGAACCAACCATTGAAACCCAGATCCTCTTCACTGAGGACAGAGCATTCGTTTGCAATCTGTCTCCAGTTGTGGGCCACTGTAATGGCCTGATGGAGGAGGTGTAGCAATGTATGCCTGTCAATAACAGACTTCTTTTTCTTAGTTATGTTCCATGTGTCTTGTCTGAGTAGCTCCTGGACTCCCAGCGCCAGCAATGTGCAAATCACTGCTGCAGAGGCTCAGGTTCACCTTTGTAAATCCTCGTCTGAAGAGCAGGCACTGTGTCTCAGTGCTGAATCAGCATCTGTCAACTCAACAGCTTTGATTAGACCTGACAGGAGAATCTGTATTATTCCTACCAGTAAATGTTAGAGACAAGCCCATACAACCTTCACGCAATTTGCTCCGTTTCTTATTTTCTTCATCCCTTACATCGCTCTGCTCTCACTTCATTCATATTGTAACCGCACTCTTCTTTCACTGCAAGGGAAGGAAACACATGTTCAGTAGAAGAAAAGACCTGTTCTGCCAGTTAGCTACTATCTGTTACAGGATGGTTTCGTTCCTTCCTCATGCCTGAGCTAGCGCTCCGATAGCTAAATATCTGACAATAGCATCACAGGGGACACGCTGAGGCCACCAAGCTTCAAGTCACTCCTGCCGCTTCAGGGAGAAGCCGTGCCCAAGCCAGACGGCTGGAGCTCATGGAGTGAAATCTGGGGTGTCAGAACGAATCCTGAAGCGTTATCTCATCTGAATGCAGCACGCCTGGTAGTCCCCATGACTGGGTAAATGCCTTTCAAGCCCGAGCAGCGTAGCTATCACCTCTCTGATAGGAAATTGATGCCTACTTTTAATATTCAGCTTCCAGCCTAGATTTTCCCTTTCCCTTTTTCCATGCCAAGTCCCTGTCTTTCAGGCAGCTGCCTTGTGCCTTCCCAGAAGAGTTCAAGAAAAGGATGGAGTGGAGGGGAGGGGGGAGGAAAATGATCATCGACGTTTATGTCACCGTGAGCAGATGCAGGTTAATGACAGATTGGTGACAGCCCTCACATGGCAGGTTCCTGCCTGCACTGTTAACTTGTAGCATATGAAGGAGACACTGTTTATGGCACTCACAGGTCAGCTTTGCAATTTAAAACACTTTGCAATACTGTTTTCAAAATCTTCACGCTCAGTGCCAAGTGAAAAGAAAGCAGGGAATCAAACATTAAACGTCTGCAAGGCTCATGACAGCAGTGTCTGCGCCAAAGAAATCTGGCATGTCTGAACTCCTCATCCTAAGAAGGTTTGTTTTTTCCCTTTCTCCCCCACTCCCTATCTTTCTTTTCTTCTCGGCTTCCCACCACATCCTGAGGTTTGAGTCACCGTGGGTTGTACTTTTATCAACAATGAAACACAGAGACACCTTTCACAGCTGCTGAGCTGCTTTCTTGCTTGGAATCTGGCTTTAGAAGAACTAGTTGTTTGCTTTTGGAGAGTTCATGCACGTGTGTACACAGCCTCAGACCTGCACACACAGAATCCTCCATTTGCTTATGCCGTAGCAAAGCAGCACAGCCGTACACCGCTGAATCCGTCATCAGAGGCGATCGCTGCTGTCCTGTCACCCTGGAGCAATGAGGTGATGCCACAGAGGCCAGCAGGTAGCCCAGTGTTTAATTAGATCCCTGCAAAATAAAAAATAAATATTAATAAAAAAAACAATGGATGATGAGCCTTTTCAGGATGCCAGATATGCTGCGAAGTGACAGCAGCATCAAGATTAATGTTACTGGTTTGGGATCCTTACACAGAAAATTCGTTTTAGAGCTGCAAAGCCTTTTTAGAGCTGCATTTGCAGCTTCTCGTTTCAACAAAGTTTCTCATCCTGCTGCATTCCCCAATTGCACGGAAATGTTATTACCAGGACTGGACCAATGAGTGGGGCGAGTCGCTCTTCGAGAAGCGCATCCTGCTACCGCCCAGCACAGCAGCCCGCTCCCCCATGTGCTGATGCCTCTCAAGCCTAGCCTGTTAACTTGATGAACTTTCCTTCTCGATACCCCTTCTTCCCCCCCATCCCAACCCCAGCACGCTGGTTTTCATTTTTGTGCTGCCTCTGCCCTTCCTGACTCCCTCTCGTACCAAAAATTATGAACTCCAGTGAGAAAGGCTCTTCGGATGGTATTTCCTGCCTGTCAAACAGCAGGAAGCATCAGAAACCTTGCGAGAAAACCATTTCTCATGACACTACTAGGTTAATAAGCTGGGCCCAGATGGCTTGGATAGGTTTGGAGAGCATTTACGTTAGTGTCTGAGCATTGGGATGTTTATCTGAACTTTTGATCCAGTTGAGGTTTGGCTACCTCTTTCAGGTTCCACGCAAACTTTTATGCCATCTCCTGCGCATTTTCTGGCCAAACGTGTTTCATGAGGAGGGTTATTTATACTTCCTGATGAGCTCTGGTTGTGCACGGTGCTTCGAGCTGCTCAAGTTGCATAAGGATACTCTCTCATGGCACTGCTTCTTGTAGTTTGCTCTGACTTGTGGGGTTTTAGCTCACACATATTCTGACAAGTGGGGATCCGTGCGAGTATGTTGATAAATCCCTTTGCTAATCCCTTTGACATGAGCAACCATTCATTCAAAACTCTTCCAAGTAGACAAAGTGAAGATTTTCTCCTTCAGTGTGTTTCAGTCATCTAAAACTGGGAAAAGGAATTATGTTGTGCAGTTTAGTTCACCCATCAAGTAAATTGAGTAGGAAATGGCTGAATCAAAGAGTGTTCATTGTCCAAACTTGTTAATGAATATTGGAAGAAAAGACTTGAAAGAGTCTAGGTTCACTTCCCGAATAATTCACGAATCAGAAAAGGAGCTACGGTCCTGCTTGGAAAAGCAGTGGGTGAATTTAGCATCTACCCTTAACAATAAACACATGCTTAAATCCACATAAGACGAGTGAGACTAAGGATTGCTGAGCTGGGACACTACCATGGAACATTTTCAGCTGTTTTCAACCCTGGAATTTTTCCCCTGCATCCTGCAGACGCTGCCGGAAATCCTCGAGGCAGCCGAGGGCATTTGGGTATTCATTTCTGCATGTCAAATTTCCCCGTAGGCTTTGCAAAACTTGAACTGGCTCTGCTTTGTATTTGTCTGAACGACAACGTTAGCTACTGATTTCTCTTGGAGACGGTATAGCTCCAAAAATCAAAGGTTCAATTTTGCTGTAGTGGTAAATGGAAATAAAAGGCAGGCAAACTACCAATTTCCTGCCTGAAAATAAAGTAGCTACCGAGATGTAATAAAAAAAGTCAAAGATTCAAGCTGTGTTATACAGCAGAGCTTCTCAGGACATACCTGAAAGCGTCTCTTCACTTTATTTTTCTCATCTATTCCCAGGTAGACCAGACTTTCTTTACTGTGATGTGTTGGCAGCAAATAACATTTCATGAGATAAATACAGTCTGCAACGTCCTGTCTGCTCTTCTTATTAACAATTTTTCCCCCTCATCTATGTCTGCTTCATCTGAAACAAACAGTCTACATGTCAGATGTTCATTATATTGATGATGTCCCAATGACAACCAATTTATTTTCCTGCCTGCACCTCCAAGAACTGTATTAGTAATGATGTCTATCTGCTCTAGAGATGCTTTGTAAAAACTGATGGTCTGCCATGAGGATACTTAATTACATCTTCTTTAAGGAACACAATTAAGTTTGCAGGTAAAAGATTGCTCTGGGGTTAAAAATGTATTTTCAAATTAGTTTTCCTGGTGGGTAGGATGTTTAATTTTCATTTCAGTAGCCAAACTGGAGAATCGATCGGAGAGATTTGGTAAGATGGATGCTCTCAAAAACAGAGATGACACCCGTCAGAGCTGTCTGTCAACCCTTAGCCAATGTGATATTTGGTGGTAAAACCAGGAAAACAACATACACATATGACAATGCATCTAGTCATGAGGGACCCCCTGTGGTATCGATGCTGTACGCTGATGGGGACAGTGCAGGCATCCCCCAGGACCGTCAGCCAGTTATACAGGGCACTGCTGAAACTGCAACTTTTGATTTGCATTTCTATCAAGGCTTTCTGCAACAACGAGGAAACTTCAGCTCCTTCAGAGAGATCTAGTGCTGCTAAAGCCTGTAGAGAAGTTCACACAAAACGCTTATCCTGGACACCGGTATGTGTTTGCCACTGAAACAACAAGTACATGGCATTCCCAGCTTGCATGAGCCTCTGTGGGACACTTGGCCATCCTATAATGGGGGTGCAGGGCTTGGGGCACCACCAACATCTGGATCCTCCGCCCTGAAAGGGACAATGTGAGGGTATGTTGGCCAGGCAGTGATTGACTCATCTACTCAAGCCAGCAGAAAGTCTCTTGGTTCTCCTGAAGCCTCCATGGAAAGCAAGGGTCTTTCATCTGTGGTTTTCAAACTGTCCTGACTCTGGTAAAAGTTGGACTTTCTGCAACAGCTTTGTTTGACTCCTCTTTGGGATCATTTATTCTTTAGCTCAGTCTGCTCCAATGTTTTCCACATCACCTCTGACATATTTAGTTTCCACATTAGCTATAACATATTTATTATTTTTAGCTGAGCAATTCTTTTCTGAAAGCAAATCACTTTTCATAGAGTTTTGGAAACGAACTCAAAAAGATGCCTGAAAGGAATGTCATGAAAATACATGTAGCAATACTTCCCTGCAATACAAAACATAACTCATTTAACATACAGATGTCTTCAAATGCTGGAAACCACCTGCTTCCCAAAGCACACAATTCTGTAGTCCAAACCAGAAAATAAATAAATAAAAGAGCCTATATGTGTAAATACACACACACATATAGATCCTTATCCAAGTCTATTTTAGCACGTCAGAAACCAGAAACTGTTGATGTGAAAAAGGACATAAAGAAGAAACTCCTTTGTGTACCACTAATTTAAAAATAGTCTATCATAGTTATTTCCAGAATATGTCAGCATATAATTTAAAACAAATGTTTTGGATGAAAACAGAGCCTTTCAAATTACTTGTGGCAAATAACATTTATAATAATATTGATTTTATTTGTGGTCTTTTCTCTCCTGTTTTCTGCTAAGCCACTCATTACTGGAACATATTTACCATACAGTTTGGACAAGCAATTGCCAATCTGTTGTCTTTCTGCAAATTGTACAGTAAGATATTTTGTTAGTTGATTTTAATAATAATGATTATGCTGGTTGGCTTAATTGCATGCTAATATCTCTGTTTCTCGACTGCAGACACTGAAGATCTTAAAACCAAAAAAAGCCAACAAATACTAAATGATAATAAATGCTCTTCCAGGTACAAACATCTGGTTGAAAACAATGAGTTTAATGAGTTGCAACTCATTAAAAAAAAAAAAAAAAAACACCTGCAGAAATTGGGCAAGTATTAATCACAACGTCACCAAAATCTTCGTGCTGACTAATGTTTCCAGTCTATTCATGGGAGCGTTTGTGAATCAGGTTTTAAGTACTATACCTGCTCCAGCAGACTGAACAACCAAAAAAACCCCCAGACTGTTCTGGTAAAAAGCTAGATGAGACATTTGAGCTGGGCCATGTTTGGGAACTCTGGGAATATTCTTTGCCTTCCTGGTTCCCATGGCTGGAGACCCCTCTCCCTTGCAGATGTTGACGCTGATACTTCAGCCACTCTTTTCCCAGGTTAAAAGTTTCCTCACCAGCCCGGTCACCCCAGAGCACCAGATCCGATAGATCTTACCCATTGAGAAAAAGTACTTCAATGCTATGGATTTTCCACGCATGTACAAGAGATTAAATCAAACCCCCAGATACAAAAAAGCCCTCCTGTTCTGTAGCAAAGTTTGGATCGGGGTTTAGATCCGAACTCCACGGCTCGGGATCATTGCCAATTCTGTCATGTCTTTCCATTCCTCTTTCTGGACACGATCAATAGCGGCCGTGCCAGTAGAAATGAGAGTTAGAAGCTGTTTTTAGAACTCTGTTAATTTGTGTGAAAGCAGAAAGGAACAAGAATACCCACGCTGAAGCCTCGCTTCACGAAATTTCCATCTCCATTCTGCAGACTTGGGGTTTGGACAAGGTTCAGTTTTAAGGTGCTTAGCACACAACTCACCACCTAATGACTTCCACGCTGGCCAAGACTTGGTCTTGCTCCATTTCAGCAGTTTAAACTCGTCATTGAAATCAGTTGATGAACTTGGGACTTCACCATAGTAACATGCAAAAAAAAAAAAAAAAAGAATTAAGGACCCTGGGAGTTTGCTCCTTTTGCTAGATTTTGAATGCTTTAGTCCAATACTGTACTGCATTGTATTGACCCTAGCTCTAAACCTCTTGAAATCAATGGCTGGACCAGCTTTGATGAGCTCTGCATTCAACCTATTCTGAGAAAAGCATCAATCCTTCATATTACAAAAGGAATGAAAGTGTGTGTGTAGGTATGCCTGTGAGAAAAATGTTTAAAATTATTCCTGTTCTCTTACTTATTTCAAACATTAACCACAGAATTCATTCACTCTTTATAAGCAAACTATCTATGAGACTTTCATATGCATGAGCCATAAATATTGCATGCAGTCAGGTTCCTGCCACATTATTAATAGGTATTCTCTTTACACCCACCAGATTTGATAGAGAACATTGCCTGCTCTGTCAGGAATACATAAGAACTTGTTGGCACCCGTGAAATAAATGCTGCTTGATATATATTGCTTCAGACCTAGACTTACAAAGTGTTTATTCAAGGCCTTGCAACAATCTGTTTGGATACACAGCAGCTAGGGAACACGTCACCTACAATGCTGCTGAGCAGAGGTTCCACTTAAATCATTTTAATGGTAATATAAGCCACACTGCAAAGAACCCCTTGCAGAGACTGCAAGCCATGCCATGTTTAAGAAAAGTTTGTTATTTGTTATTCTTTAAGGTGGGCTGATAAACTGAGGCATTTGCTGGATACCCTCAGCAGAACCACATGGGGCCTTTTGGTGACAGTGTGTCCCCTGGAGTGAAAAACTGGGTGCAAATGGCTGGAGATGCCCCCCAGTCACCTCCCCACCGCAGTGCCTCCACCTGCCTTCAACACTTTACCATTTTGTCTACAAATTTATTTTAAAGGTCTTTTGGGGATTAAAAGAAAACAAATTAATCACTATATGATACTAAATTATCTGTTTATCTTGGGGGTTGCAAATCACAAACCTCTGTGGGGGACAAGGACTGAAAAATCACCTTCCTATATACAAACCAGTCACAGACTTTGCTGCCTGAGCATCGTACAAGGAGTATCACACCTGAATGACAACATACCGGTAAGCTTTCTATTCTCCAGCAGCAGGAACATCTAGGGCACAGCCTTGTTATTGCCATTTATTTATTTGCCTGGAGGCAGTCTCCTGAGGAGCTGAT
Organism: Ibidorhyncha struthersii; assembly: GCA_013398815.1. Taxonomy (NCBI): domain Eukaryota; kingdom Metazoa; phylum Chordata; class Aves; order Charadriiformes; family Charadriidae; genus Ibidorhyncha; species Ibidorhyncha struthersii. The sequence goes on along the minus strand of VZSZ01006766.1, from coordinate 279,551 downwards.
CAAACAGTCCATTAGAGAGTGTGCACACAGTGAAGAGATCCCAACTCAGGGCACTCGCAGCCGGGTGCTGCCCAGGAGACAACTGGGCGATGCAAAGCAGCGGTGACACGAACCCGATGTCCCTATCAGACCATGATGAGTGGTGTAATTGGTGTGTGACTGGTGTCGTGGCACGCTGGACGCCAGTCACAGCTAAAGTGAGCTGTTGGGGAGGTGCAAAGGGAAAAAGCATTGATCTGTAATGAGCCCTGACTATGCCGTGGGAGAGGTCATAGGTTTTTTAATTTGTTTCTAAGCTTGACTCAGCACAGAGCAGGTGCCGAGCTGGCAACCCGGAGCAGCACAGTCTAGAAAACGTTGAGCTGTGCAAGGAGAAAATGGTGGTGACCTACCATATAATTGCTCTGTGGATAATCTTTCCTCCCCACAGACCCTGCAGCGCTGTCTGCAGGCGAGCTCTCTCTTTAGTCCTTCACAAACTGAGCTCATAGGATTGGAGAGGTTCGTGGAAATCAGTGCAGCCTCCAAGTTTTAGGTAGCAGTATTACCTGTGATGGCCCTACCCCATTCTGTGCAGCTATCAGACATATGGTTGCTACAGGGCCAGAGCCACATCTGCCTCCTCACCTGTTTTTGTTCTGGTCTCCTGATTTTTCTATTCCCCACTGCATTTAAATCAGCGTCTCCTGTTAAACTGATGGACAGGTTTGGCAACCATGCCCTCTTAAAAGAAAGACTAAAAAAAAGCAACGTCTTGCCAGGCAGATTTTAGAGACGATTTTCCATGCATCTGAAACGTAGCAAACCGTGAAGCGCCTGTGTCTCCTTAAAGCTCCACTTTAACCAGCCTGAGGGTGCATAAAGACAGTGCTGTAAAGGACCAACCCAACTGGCCTGTAGGTAACGTACCAGTGTTGAAGGAAGATCATTTTTAAAAGGCTAGATCACTCTGTTCCTTAAGGTCCCTTGTATTCTCCCTGTAAATCTGGCCACACTCACCATGACTGATCTAAAATATTCCATTTTTAATTAGTTCCAGGCTCACAAATGTGATTGCTACATCTGCACGACACAGCAGTGCCAAATCAAAGTCTGAGGCTGATGAACGAGTACTGCACAGTTTAAAGACCTGTTGAAGGAGAAAATAGGGCTACTCTACTCTTGGAAATGCCTTTTGGAAAGTCTGGAACAGCCAGGTCTCCACCTTGATCTCACAGCCCCATTAAGAATGAGCAACTGGGGGATATTCTTCAACTTCCCCCAGATTCAAAAACCAGCTCTCAGAAATAATTCAAATTCATAAATGCTGTACTGTTCTGAAGATGTCTCTTTGCAGAGATGGGAATACCGTGACTCACTACAGTCATGTTCTGAAGCTGTCACTGACTGTGTCAGGGTCTGGGTTACTTTCTTACAGGGGGGATCCCACGACACAGGGATGGAACGACTGTCCCGTTTACTCCGAGGCGACACGCCAAATTTCCTTGGCTGTCTTTGCACAGTAAATCTTTACCTTCAGTGTCCTCTTTTGGTAGTAACTAACTTAACACTCTTTCTTTTTCTCCATCGAAGCCATAAACTGTTAATAAGGACCTAAACGCTGATAGGAGGAATGTTGTCCTGATACCCAGGTGCAAACTTTTCTCCATAAATACAAGTCCCTTTACCATGGAGCTCTGTTAAGCAGCCACTTGAAATGCAAAGAACTTGAGGGGAAAGTTAAAGAATTCCTTGAGAAATTATCTTATAAGGAAGACAATAACATGAGAAGGAATGCATCACTAATAATAAAGCATATGAGCGCAACTGATAGACGGAGAGACAGATAGACTGAGAGATAGTCGCGAGTATTATTCTGTGGAATTTTATGCCAACTGAAACTAACATTTTTGTGGTTCACAGAAATCACTGCTGTCCCTAATTAGATGTCATGACTAAGCCATCATAAGTCTGTGCATATGCTATTCTTTTTGTTCTACTTTTGTAAAAGTTCTATGTTACTCTCTTGAGAGCAAGGCTGAAACTCTCTCACACAAGGACTAGGAGGGTAAATCTAAACCATTACAAACTGTGGCTTACATAAATCTAACCATATGCACTTTTGGAATGTCTCATATTTTAAACTACAGGTCTGTGTGTAACTGTTCTTGCTTTCAAGTCTCAAATCCAAGAAAATACAACTCTGGATGTCTCTCTGCTCTAATAAGATCTCTTGCACGAGGAGGCTAGCACCTGGCTTCCCATTGCATCAAAGCTGATCACAAAGTTGTTTTGCTTGTAACAATTTACGGACCGTGGCCGTGGGCTGCTTACAAAGAAGTGCTGAGTGTGAGACTGGAGGTTGAGACCCTGAAGGTGAACTGCCTAGAGGCCAAGCGCCTTTGCTTTCCCAAAGACCGAATCTCTGGCTAGCTGGAAAACAAGCCTGCTGTCTGTTTCTGCCTTGCCTTGTCAGGATTAGCAGTACCTACCTGGGATCTGCAGTGTTGACCACGGCTGTCAGTTAAAACTAAACACATTTCAGCATGGCTGCCAGCCAAAAACACAGAACCTGCCAAATAGTAAACACAGAAGATCTGCCTAGTTTCAAAGCAATTGTGCCACCGCCGCGAGAAGAGTGTGCTTATAATTCCACTGTAATCCAAAGGCTGCCTGTGCCAATTCCTAGTTAATAGACGAGGTCTTCAAATGGAGCCATCCAGAGCTCAGTCTGCCTGCTATCAGATCCTCTTTCTTCAATTTGAGGATCTCCAGAATTTTTTATTTTGTAATAACCTTTCCCAAAACGCGCTTGAAAGCAGAGTCTTTCCTCAGGGAGCAATGAGGACACTAAAACGCATCAGACACAAATAAAACCAAAGGCCTCAGTCAAAGACCGCAAGTGGATTTAGATTTCTAGAATGGGTATCTATCTTTGACGTTCCATTAAATAATCAATTAAGCTTGTGCAATTAATTAATAAGGGAAATTCTTTTTTGCAAAACTATTACTAAGGGCAAAACTTTTTCCATAAACTGTTTTCTAAAGTGCACATGACAATCCTCACAAGGTGGTTCCAACTGACAAAGAGGAGCATCAACTATAAAAAAAGTCCTCTGCAGTTTCTAAACTGGAAACGGACATTCACGGAAAGAAATATGTTTGAAATAACAGTGACGATTGAAAAAGATCTCAGAATATAGAAACAGATTGACTTTTGCCTGAAAGCTTTGGGACATTTTGACCTTCAAAAGAGAATGTCTCAAAGCTACTTGTGCTTGTGGCAGCAGTGAAGAAACGGGGCTCAAGGAAAATCCTCTCATCCCACCTCCACAGACCTCCAATCCAAAACTTGGCTCTAATCCTTTGGAACTTGGATGCAAACAGTTTCTGTTTCCTGAACTATTCAAGAGCATTAGGGAAATACATAAGAAGAGACCACAGGTGTCATGAGGAATGGTGACAACTATACCAGCTGCCCAAAAGGCGGTATGTAAACAGGCTTGCACAGAGTTACGGAGATGACATTAAGACGAGCGGAGACTTATTTCCTGGCACCACAAGGACCAGACCTTGGAGTGCTGTTGAGTTCTTTTTTTTGGTTTGTAAATCATCCTTAAAACCTACAACAGATGAAATATGTCTTTAATTTTAAATTTAAAATGGAAACCAAACAAACATGCCAGAGCACATTCTACTGTGTTAAACTGAACTTGGTAAAGCCTATGACAGCCATGTTTTCTTTTGCCAGAGATATCCACTTGCCTTTTCAATTAGGCTTAGATTCAGTCCAGAAATACAATGGTGCTGGGCCTAAATAGGACTCGCATGTTCCAGCTTTTACCATTATTGCCTCAAATCTTGACTACGAAGACCTGACAACACAATGGGACAGGTAGATCAAGGGAAGGAAATATGGAGACACTAATAACTAAATACTCTACTTCAATCCCTGCCTTTCATTCTGAAAGCCCCTAAAGCACATTACAAATTGGGTTCTTTAGCTCTCCAAACCATTTAATTCACCCATGAAATAAAACCATCTCAGGAGGTGGGATAGGGAGGAGGGAAGAGAAAAAGGCAGATGTTTAACATCAGCCCAACAAAATAATTTTAAGTCAGGGGAAAAAAACCCTAACAAATCCAAAGACTTATTTATATAAACACCAGATACCAGGACTCTCACCTCTTTACTTTGAGTTTTCTATAATGCAGGTAATGGTTCCAAGATTCATAATTGACAAAGTTTTCTAAGTGTTTTGGCAGCCCATAGGGAGTAAAATATTACCTATGACTGGCAGGTCTTTACTGAATGCCCCTCTGCCGATCCAGGCGAGATCAGGACTGGCTTGCTGCAACAGCTTTTCTTCAGGGAAGTACTGTAATATAAACTCTCAATCTGGACATCATCAAGGTACAGCAGGATGCCATAGTCACCCCGACCTCTCTAATTTTCGGAGTGGGAACAGCATCACTAAGGAGGGAAAAGTGTCAGAATCAGTAGTGTAAGATATTTTTCTATTTGTACATACCTGTATAGCAACAATTTCTTTACTGTGAAGGTGCTTCCCATCTGTCCTTCCATTTGAACACCATAGGCAGCAGTGGCATGGTATTTTTGGCAACAACAGAAAAACAGGTTGGCTGCCTCTGGACTTGCCCACCTTCTCTCAGCAGCAGCCTCAAACACTGTTTTGTTTTGACACATGTTTCCAATAAAAACACAAGGTTCGTATTGACAAGAGGAATGCTGGACCAGACCACTGGCATTTCAGAGCAGCCACAAATCCTGCTTTCTCTGAGCCCCCAAGGGTCAATTCCATGCAGCAAGACTCCCCACTCTCTAATTATTCATGTTCTTCCACAACCAGCCTTATTATCTGGTGAGCTACTGTCAGCTAAGGCTGATTTTTCAATTATTTAAAGAGACATTGTCAACTCAACTATGCTCTATTTGCATACACAAAATCAATAATCTCTTTTCCATTACCTGTACTATGTCTGCTTTAAATGCTCCTCTGAAGTTTGGGTATGGGCAGTGGAGGTTTTCTTCTTTACAGTAAATACCCCAGAGAGATGCTCTGGTGATCCATGTAAGGGTTGGGCTACTAAGACATGTGAATGAAGATGAAGTCTTGCCACTGGGATACATTGCTGGAATGTCCTTAGTTTCATGGCTTAGCTAGAAGGTCAAAGATTTTTTTTTTATTTTTTTTTTTTATAGCTACCATTGAAGAGTTTGAAATTTAGAAAACATTTTGCTCCTGACTTGGAAAAGGGCTCTTCCTGTAACCTAGCAAGGGACAGAAAATCGTCTAAGTGGAGGAAATTTTTCCCAAGAACTGTAGTTCCTGGCTCTGTGTTATAATGCCAAGCAATCAGGGTATTAAACAATCAAAGTCCTACTCTGTTTCTCCCCCGCTTCCTCTTACAAACCATTGAAGACCAGAAAAGGCTATGAGGGTCCCTTGCAGTTCATCTGTTTGGAGGAGGTATGTGCAAAGTCCACATGGTCTGGGAAGGCATCCATGGCCTCAGATTGGGTAGAGGGGAATCCCAGCTTCTTCCATCTATGCATCTCTTCAGGTACTCAGAAATTCCCCTTGCAAGCCCTCCAGCAGGAATTACAATGCCATGAGCTGAATTTCCCTCCACGTATCCAGAGACCATCATCAAAGGGATTAAGAAGAAATGCAGCCTGCGTGAGCCAAATGTCTCCAAGAATCCCACAAAATCCTGGCATAATAACTGGGAAAAGGGCATTGGCTCCTACTCATCTCCTGCAGGGGTAAGAGAGACATTTGTAGCAAGTATCTTTTGCTCATCGATCTCGAAGAAACGATCCATGTGTTAAGAATCATGTCTACATAGGGAACGAGGAGTATAGCCAAGATGACTGATACCATGGGCCTTTTCCTCTCATCTTCCAGATGATTAAAATAAGTATGTTGTGGAGTTTATTTTTTAAAATAAGATCTACTCAGATTCCTCAAAACAACCAAAGGAAAACAATCATAAAGAACACAGAAAAAAAACACTCCTGAGACACATTGGTAGTCCATGCCGTGAATTGCCATGTCTTCACATTTCATCTCACACTGGCACAGCGATAATGGAAGCCTGAACAAATTTCTTGAACCAGCAAGTCAGGCTCTCAGTAGAACACTTCGGATCATTTGTTGTCCTTCTGCTTTGATGTACTCTACAATCTCACACGAAATCAGGCTTCAGTGGGAACGGCCGGGCTCAACGTACCAAAGGCAATGGGCTCCCCTCCTAGGAAGCTAATCAAAACCATCCAGTGTCAGCAGAGGGAAGGCAAAAGCAAAGAACCAGCAAATAGCTAAACAAATACAATTGCTACCCCTTAAATAACCCTGTCACCGAAACACAGAAGTACACAGATAACTCGATCCTTCTTCTGAGTGAACACGCTGTGCGTATTTAACTTGACAGGTTTTTCAAGACTCATATTCCATAGTTTTCCATATTGTCCTCAGCAGGACACAGCCAACAGTCTGGAAAATAATATCTTCCCTAACTTCACTACTCCCTCCCCCACTTTTTTTTTCTTGTAATCATCCATATTATTAATAGGAGGCAGCTGGTTCCTATTAATGTTGGGAAAAGTGGTCTATCTCAGGAATTATGGTTTAAATTGGCTTGTAGTCTGGGGGAATTAGCCATCTGCACCTGGCCTAACATGGATATTTTCAGCCATACTAATCATAAACAGGGCTTTGTTCTACTTGTGTCCACTTGGGTCTCTCGCTCTGTCTTTTTTTCCCCTTAGAGGGTGAAAAAAGGAAGGAGAAAAAAAAAAATTAACCCTTTCACAGAACTAATCAAAACCTAACTGTTTTGTTAGTGTCCTGCATTTTATTCTGTGTTTGTAACTGAGCACATCATTTAAGTTTGAATGAGGCCCAGCACAAGTCCTGTAGCTTTTCAGAGGCTGAGCAAAATTGGCAAGAGGAAGAGCCAGTTGTTTGGCAAGACAACACTGATTTAGCAATATCTTCATGACGTCCACATGAAGCGTAATACCATGTGGGCAGGAAGGGCTGTGCATCAGAGTAGAGCTGGAGAGAGGGAGGGTTGCAGTGCATAAAGCAAAAACACCAGGACATTGCCAATTGCTCTGAAGAACATGCTATAATGTAACGGGAATGTAGGTTTTGGGAGTTTCTTTTTTTCCCTTCCCATCTAATGTCCATGTTTGGCAAAACAATTTTGTTTATTCAGTGCTTTTGGGTTGAGATAAGAAAACTGAATTCAAAGGTGAATGAAAATAAATGACATCATCAAGTCAGAGGATTGCTTTCTTTGTCTCACAGACTTGGCAGTGCAGGTATAAGCTCTATCTCATTGCCAAACTCTGTAGGGAATCCATCCACAACCACAGTTATAAGAATAAGTGGTTTATTTGAAAGAAGAACCAACCCAGATCTTTGACCACTTTTTTTTTTTTTTCCTTTTAACCAGCTGGATCTTCATAGAGATTTGTAAAATACTGGACTTTCTCTGCCTCCCTCAATCTTCCTGCCTTAGTAATTATAAATCGCCCATGTTAATGTGTTTAAAAACTGTATAGACAAAGTCTGGGAGGTTAGGTTCATCCGTAGTTATTAAATACGATGATCTGGACAAGATTTTTGGCTTGAAAGTCACTGAACTACTTCACGCTGGAACCTGTGAGGCTCTGCCAAGGAACTGCTCAGTCTGCTCATGTCCAAATCTCCTGTCCTCCCTACAGACAAGATATTGCATTAGATGGGACACTATAGATTGTACATACCTATATGAGGGGGTTTACTGCAAGCAAAAACGCACGGTTTAATCTGACAGGCACAGCTTCATCTATTGGTGGTTTTCTTCTGCACAAAGCCATCTCCACTGGCCACTGTTTGTGGAGCAGCACACCTCCTCCACCTGGACTTACCTCTGGATTGAGGTGCCCAATCTAATTTTGTACCAACGGACAGTCTCTCCAGCCCCCTCTCCATCAAACGCCAATCTATAGGTCCTGGCAACGTGTGTCTCAAGCGTAAGGAACCAGAGAGCTCCTTGCAATCCCCCCATGCTGCCACCTGGCCGAGTAGATGGGTCTAATGGGCTTGTTTGCTTGCTCGTTCATTTTGCAGGATCCAGCTGGGACAAGAAGCAGAAATGCTGACCTCTCATGCAAGAGCCTGTTGCCACATTATTTGCAGCTTCTCTGGGATCAGGAAGTGCCAAAATCTCAGAAAGCAGCCTAGATCTTCCAGGCCAATTTAGAGTCTCAAGAGGCCCAGCTAGTTTGGATAACCTACAGTCAAGAGTTACGATTTATGGGAGCTTATCCAAACCAAACTCTGATTCAAGTCACTCACCCAACAGTAACTGAAACACCTCTCAGAACAAGGTGTGCTGCCAAGTACTAGCAACCAGCTATGAGATGGGGCCAGGCAGCATGAAGATGGTGTAGAGTCAGCTGGAGATGGACTTCTGGAGGCAGGGCTTGCAGGGCAGGGAAGGTGCCACCACTCTTGTATTCAAACATGAGCAAGCAGGTGGCAGTAGAAGGGAACAGAGAATAATAGAAGTAGTTTTTAATAAGCAACTCTGTGAAACCAGTTTAGCTGCCCCCCCCCCCATGTGAAAAACNTGCCCCCCCCCCCAGATGTAAATCAGGAGGAACTGGTTCGTGAGCGCAGGGAAGAGTGCTGAAGCCACAAAGGGGAAAAATGCAAACTACATCCACAGTGTAGGTCAGAGTGATAGCCCTGCCCAGAGCTCAGGGGCTGCATAGAGCCCTTCAGATCGCTGTAGCTATCTGCAAGCTGTAGCATTCTGGAAGACGACTGAATTTATCAGCTCCGTTTCCATATAAAGACAGTAAGGATCAAGAAGAAAAAATAGAAATAACTACACGTTCCATAGTCAGATTAGCCTCACACAGGAACCCTGCCTTGAGGGGTACCCAGGACCTACAGGTCAGTGTAGGTCCCAGAGGGGCTGCAGCTGAACGTCTGTGCCTTATCCTCTGCTGAATGGCTCTACATGACCACCTTGTCTGCCTGAATGTAGGGGTTAGTAAAATGGAATGAAAGGGAGGAGGCAGGGGCAGAAAGTCATCCTTAATCTTGATGAGCTCTTAAGAGTTTACTGAGACAGCCACAAATTCCTGGAAATGAGATTTCCCACCTCTTCAGGGAGCAGGATTCAGGTATGGAAGCCAGAATAATGAATCTTGCACAAGAAAGGTACATTAAAAACAAAAGAATAGCAATGACACAACTTCCATAACTGAGAGAAAAGGCACCTGCAATCCCTAGATGTGTCTGTACTGGAGCTGCGTACAGTGTCCATGATTCAGACACAGTATCTCAAGGCAAATAAAAACCAAAAGCAAGGACTCTCCTGTGACTTGCTCCTTTGCCTGATTTCACCCACAACAAACCGGTCCATGACTTCCACCTGCTCTTAGTCTGCCTCTCTTCCTAATTGAGGTCCTCAGAGCTAATCTTCAGAGTAATTAGTACAGTGCCTGGTACACTGCAAACCTCCTCTCCAACTGTACACTGTCTGGACAGTTATACTCACTTCTTCTCCACAACACTGCAAATCACAAAGACCAGAACAAAAAGTGCAAAAGCCAGAGACGAAGTCTCCTGGCTGAAGAGATGCAGCTGTGGAATGAATGTGCAGAGGAAATGAGACAAATCCAGTTAGAGCACCTTTGGGAAACAATGAAAACCATTCCCCTTTTCCATCATAAGCAGGATGACATTCACAGCATCACCATCCCTCCACATCCGAAGGAAAGAGAACTTTTTAACCATAAAGAAGACAAGAAGGAGAGATACCCCAACCTTACTTCTGCTGACCTTTTTTTTTTTCACCTTCATGAGAAACAGTTAGATATTATGTCTCTGTGACAACCGGAAGGATAAACCATCAGGAAGCTCAGTGTAAGAGCAAGGAAAATACTAACGGGAAATATTCCAGGAGGTTGTGGAGCTGCACAATTCCTTAAACCTGTACGGGAGATGGAGTGAGACTGAGTGTACAGACAAGGGAACTGTTTGCGAAGATTAATTTCTGTATCATAGCTGTGTACAGAGCCCATGGGTTTAAAGCAGTACATGAGGACTCTCAGAAGGGCAGAACAGTAACCCGTGCTAAGGGCAGCACTAACACAGTGTGATCTGGAGCATATCGCAGGCTCTTGCTACGGGACTTTTTCCGCCTGAGCCCTGCCTCTGATCTTGGCGCTGCACTCCCGGGTTTTTCCAAGTGTGATGTCTCCCCTCTGGGCCCAGAGGAACTGAAACCCAGCCCCTCAGGCTTGTTTCTTCTCAAGAGTAGAACCCTGAGACTCAGGTTCAAAATGCTCTTTCCCTTCCCATCCTCCCCAGTCCAAGAGACAAACATCTTTCTAGGCATCTCAGAAATCCCCATTGCTTTTGGTTATTTTTCCCCCCAAAAGCTTTACTGGCTTTCTTGGCACAGTTTGCAATTGTTTGTATAGCTGTAACCAAATTAAAATCCTGTTGTCATTAGCAATCCTGTCTTGGTCCCTACATGCCCCTTCTTCTACGACGGCAGCAATGCTTTCCTCCTTTTCCCCTGTGAAGTTACCTTTTAGGAACACGCTTTCTCAAATAAGGTTTCCAGTTTTGCAGGCGCTGAAAGAAGCTGCCAGACTCATGGGTACCCCTCAAGGCAGGGTTCCTGTGTGAGGCTAATCTGACTATGGAACATGTAGTTATTTCTATTCTTTCTTCTTGGTCCTTACTGTCTTTATATGGAAACGGAGCTGATAAATTCAGTCGTCTTCCAGAATGCTACAGCTTGCAGATAGCTACAGCGATCTGAAGGGCTCTATGCAGCCCCTGAGCTCTGGGCAGGGCTATCACTCTGGGGAAGAAACCCCAAAGAACAACTTGCTTTGTAAGAGTGGAAGCAGACAAGATGGATAGGTGCTCAGCAGCACCCAGAATTGAGAAGTCTATGAAATTTGTTAGCTGTATACATATAAGGTCAGGATACCTGTGCAAACCCAGGGAAAGGCATTCCTGAGCTTATGGGAGCAAACCACAAAGCCTTAAATGTCAAACTGGTAAGAGGAAGATAAAACGTGGCAGGGATTTGACTGGGGCAAGTACTCTAAGGAAATAGGAAATAAACGGCTGACCTTGAGATCGAGTGTGTATGGTATAGCCCAGATGACAGAGTAGAGATTTTAAATGAGTTTTAGTGGAGATGGAGATGAGGAAAGGATGAAAGAGAGATGAAAGAAAGGAAATCCACATACAGATGGGCTAGCAGGGTTTTTACTTTTGGTTGGGTTTTTTCATTTTGCTCCCTCTGTTCAGGAAAAGCTTGAAACAAATGGGTGATAAGCTGATGAATTCACGAAGCCCAACATTTATTCTCTGTTGTGACAAGAATATCCCAGCTTCAAAGCAAAGGCAGATGGGCCACAGCTCAGCAGCAATCAGAGACTGCCACAAACTAACTTACTGAAATTAATGTGGAGAAATCAAGAGCCCAAAGGATCATTGACTCCTTAAGGTCATGGAAGACCTGCTAAAACTTATTTCTCTGTGTTGTGATGAACAAATAGAACAGAGAAAGTTCTTATGTGCATGTTTAATTAAGGATAGGGAAAAAAATAGCTAAAGGGGTTGGGAACACAATTTATAGCTTTTTGAGTGCTATGTCTCCTTCCAGTTTTCCCTACACGTTGCTCTCAGGGAGTCACCACCACCCAACAGCTACTTAATGATCTACCTGTGACGAATGTATTTGTTTCCATCCTATTCCTGAATTGCTGTGTACATCCCCATTGCAAATAACCCTTGTTGGTGCATTTCAAAACCAAACATCCTGAAACACCCTATATCATAGAATCACAGAAAGGTTTAGGTTGGCAGGGACCTTAAAGATCATCTCGTTCCAACCCTCCTGCCCTGGGCAGGGACACCTCCCACCAGACCAGGTTGCTCCAAGCCCCATCCAGCCTGGCCTTGAACCCCTCCAGGGATGGAGGTTCTACAACTTCTCTGGGCAACCTGTTCTAGTGCCTTACCACCCTCAAAGTGAAAAATTTCCTCCTAATATCTATTCTAAATCTCCCCTCTTCCAGACTGAGCTTACCCTCTGATCATACATAGTTTGGGCTTCACGTTGCCAGCCTCATCATGCAAGAGCCTCTGAAAATCATGCTGCTTGGCTCCAGCAAAAATGCAATCTTGTAGCAAAATAAACAGAAGAAAAAGCTCCTGATAGCACAAAGACCTAATTCAGGGAGTAGATTTCATTATGGGAATAGCACATGTCTGTCTTACAGACCTTAGAGTATCCCACACACTTTGCTTATTTCAGAACCTGATTCCATGAAACGAAACACTGCAGGATAATCATATTTATTTGTTTGGTTTTCCACTTTGTTCAGTTATCCCAGCTTAAATCTAAGCCAAATGTTACACTAAAAAAAAACCCATGGATATACATGTTTTTTGATTTACTAACAGGAGTAAGAAAATAGGTTACTACAGCCAAGACCAGAGGTCCTCATTTGTAACCATTTATCCTCACGTAGTTAAAGGTCACCCACAAATTATAGACTGTGGGTTCTAGCACCATTGTATATATATAAATATACACGTGTATATTTACAACTGCTGCATACTTATTTTCCACAGTGTGGTGCCCAACGTTTCTGCTACAGCCTGAAATGGAACTGCTGCACAGGAGGGCTGACTGGTGCTATATTTAACACAGAGAAACTTTTTTCATTGGGTGGAAGTGGGATGGGAGGAGAAGGAGATTTTTACCATTTTTACATGGTAAAATCAGTTGTGCCCGAGACAACCAAAGGTAACTGTTGCGGTTTTCTGAGCTAAATGGCTGCTGGTGTCCCAGATGAAACAGAGAAACAAACCTGGAAAGACACACCATTAAGAAACCGCTCACCAAAATGAAAAAAAACCCACCCTAGTTTGCAACTATTTCTATCCTTTTTTTAAATGAAGGAGAAATTGGAATTACAAGATGAAGCTCTAAACATCAGAATGTCTAAATAACAACCAGATTTGTGAAGAATTATAAAATTGAGGGGATATTACTTACATTCTCATTTATGATTCCTTAGGCATGATCCTTTCAACATTTCTCTGTAGCTCCTGCCATTCGGAAAACTGAAAACCGGCATTCTCAGGAAAATACACGACTCCAGGAATCAACACTAAGAAAAACTGTAAATACTGTGGGACTAGCACTAGAACTGTGAAACTGGGCAATAAGCCTGTATAAATTGATTACCCAGCAAGCTTATATGGTTGGTGAAACTATTAATGAGTAACTTGTAGTCACCTACAAAAAAAAAGAGATATCAGGTTAAGCAGATGGTGTGTTGCCGCGCAGTGAACACTTACGCAAGTGAGATGTAACTTCTAGATTATTTATAACTTGCCATTTGAAATTAGACTTCAAAGCTGACCATGCTTTGAGCAAGAGTTGGTCTAGATGACCTCTAGAGGTCTCTTCCAACCTGAAATAATCTGTGATTTTAAGACTTTTGGCATATAGCTCATCTCAAGTTGGGGCAGGGGTGGAAATCTTTTCAAAATGCACAAAGGAGGTGATCCTGTTTGAAAAGCAAGTAGTGAGAAAAAGTGAGGTTTTTATGTTTGGGGTTTAAATAACATCCTCCCTGCAAAACTTACTTTCTTTTTTTTTTTTTTTTTAAGTTTTGACATTTTCTAAGCAGTTCTTCACTGAAATGATATAGCCCCTTCACTTCTGTGCTGCTAGGTGAGGTTTATTGCAGGTTTGCTCGCTATGGTAAGGGATTGCACGGACTCTGCTGCAGTAGGTACAGACTGACACCATCTCCCTTTGAACTCCTCCAGCTCCTTCTCTTAGCCTCTGGTTGTATTTCTGGTCAGACTTTTCATGAAAAGTCACAGCACACTTCCTAAGTCCTGAAAGGTAATTTAGGTTTTCTTGCAGACCCAACTGTCCTGCATACTCTCCCTGGGAAGAACAACTGCAGAAAATACCAGACCTTTTGTTTCTTACGAAAGAAGCAGATTTGTCTAATTTAAAAATTGTCTTTCATATTCTAGACTTAAACAGACATTTCTCACTTTGCTTTTTCCTTGCTCTCACCTTCCATTCCTGTGGAGGCACCAGGCCCCCAAGTGAGCCGAGATGAGGTGGTCAGAAAGCAGCTCAGCAGCTCGGTGGGAGCATGGGCAGTCCCACTCGGCAGCCGCTGCCTGTCCTGCCCGCCTCGCATGGGCAGCCTGAGCTCCGTGCGAATCCAGAGGGTAAAGAGATAAATATACGGTACTCCACCCCAAAGGTGGGAAATCAAAGCACGGCATGCTGGGGGCCAAGAGAGAAAAAGCCAAACCCCACTTCTCTTAGCTTTCTGCTCCCTTAGAGAATCACACAAGTACAAACCCATGAAAACAATAACCCCAGCTGCAAAGGCAATGAAGCAATTTGTTAGGGAGATGACATTTTTAATGAGAAACACTTGCTGGAGGAGAACAAAAGGCCCTGTTTGGTCAGAGAGATGCTCTTGATACTCCTCTGAAGTGCATGAAAAAGTAATTTCATTTAAGCGTCATACACAGAGCAGCTGAATTTCCTGAGGCTCCAGATGTTGTCCTGTGCAGATGCTGAACAAATGGAACTCTGTCCTGATGAAATGAAAAGAAAAAAGCAAGCCTTCCTAAAGCAAAATCCATGCATCAGAATATTTCACATCTTAAAAGAAGAAAAAGGGAAAAAAAAAAGAAAAAAAAAGGAGAAAACCATGCAAATTGGGGGAGAAAAGAAGTTCTCAAAAGCAGAAATGTTTTATTGGACATAGGATAAACTGTTCTTAATTGCCCTATAGATAATTGAAGGAGACGAGAATCTAGATTTGCAAAATACCAAGTTCTGGCTCTGTCGCTTCTTTTTTTTGGCTTTGCACTGTTTCTCTTTGACAGTTATCTGGCTGTGATTACACTGATTTTGTTCCCTAGGAAGGGGCAGATTCCTCAAACTTTCACTGGGCCAGAAGTTACTGGAACTTTCCTGGGGTGAGCAACAGATTCAGAATCAACAACTGAAAATCTATAATCAATATTTCACTGTACTGCTCATACGGTAGAAGCACAAGCCTGCTCCCTAACTGGAGATTACACAAGTTTATTTCCTGAATTTTGGGGAGGATGAGGGGCTTAGTGCCTCAGTGGTAAAAGCTTTTGAAATAAGAGATGAGACCAAGATCAGCTCTCATGTTAATGAAGACTAATGAAATATAATGACCTTGATGCTCAGATACTTCATTCCTGAAATTTGGGTTGGGTGACAAAAGTAGACGTAGATGATTATGACTTTGTAAGCCATACAGGGCCTATACAGATTCTGATGTAAGTCAGAATAGCCTTAGGCCCTCCGGCTTACACTCTACTTTTTTTTTCCTGCCCTTTTAGGCTCTAAAAAATTGAGACTATTCACTCTTTCTTCTAAAGCGCAAGTCTCCTTCTGACACAGCACTATCCTTTTGCTAAGTGGTAGCAGATGACAGAGTCTAAAGCACTGCACGAACACGAGAGCGTTCCTACCTCTTACATAGGGCCCCTTGCTAAGAAGCAAGGCTGTCACAGGCAACTCTGCCTTTGAAAAAAGCAGTAATAAAAGCCAGGTTTGTGATGCCGGTCCATCAGCAGGTGGTACTGTGTAGTCAGTTTATAGCGAACAAAGTGAGAATGATATTGTTTTTAAAGTGGAATTTGGAATAGGCGGTTAGCATCACATCTGACACCAACCTGATGGGCAAAGCTAAAGGACCGACACACCAGAGTACACACTGAACGAGGAGGAAGCAAGCCAATGGGTGTGTTAAGTAGATCTGAATAAGAACTGAGCTCAAAACTTTTAAAAAGAAGACAGCTTAGTGCATACAAGTTAAGAGAAACTGGGGACTGAGCTTTTGTTTCTCCCTGTTGAGAGGTAGACATAACACCAGGCTGAGAGCAGCTGCCTTCCAGCACGGAGGGAAGAAGATGCTTCCAGTATAGTCCCCCCAGTCAGAGAGAAGTGGTCTCAGAGTTTAGACAAGAAAGCAGACCAGAGGACGGAGAAAGAGCTAGTTGGAACTAGCTAGTTTCTTTTAAAAGAAATCCAACACAGGTCGACTGAGCTAGTTTTGTCCAAATTCAGTCAAACCTGATTCTTAGATGACCTAACGTAAACATCAACAAACCAGGTAACAGCCATGGTGCTGGTGGCTCACAGAGGAGCATTGTGCTTTGGAGAAACCTGCTTGAAGCAATTCAATAAAAGCAAATTGACCTTAGGATGGAAAAATCAATTTTTACAGAATTATTGGGTGTGATCTAATGACTGTGCTGAATAACCCAAATTCCAACAATAGGTAATGCTTTTAAGCATGTTACCAGGTTTTGTTTCATGCATACGTTGCCAAAATAATCCCTTTGCATACATAGAAAGTAGTCAGTGAAACTTAACTTCTGGTAAGCACTTATGAGGGACTTCTACAGGCAAGCAATCTTTTAGTTTTTATTCTAAAGAGGTTTGTATTAAAGCCTGCCCCTACCCGTCTTCATCAGTATACTGACAATCTGGAAGGCTGGGTTGCTAATGAGGAAAAAAAAAAATCACTGGAGTAGAGAGAAACTAAATAAAAATAAGATTTTTTTGCACTCATTTTCCCTCTGAGAACACCCTCAAGCAGAGCATGCTCGAGCCATGTGGGCTACAGGAGATTTAATCCCACAGAATTTTTGCGACAAGGGCTTTGGTGAAGAGAGCGCTTTTGCATTTCCACACCAACAGCAAATGCTGCCACTTGAGCCACCATAAAGGAGGCAAAGAGGGAGTGATGCTGATGATGCTGAGGGACTGAGGACTTCAGGGCAAAAAGAGAGCCAGGTGAACAAGGCAGCATATTTTTAAGGATGAGTATATTTTTAAGGATAACACCATTGCAGAGCAAGCGCTGTTAAGTCCTGCTCCTGGGACTAAGTAACGCAGAATCTCACTGCAGCCCCATGTTGCCTCTCTCGCGTCATTTTCCCCGGCAATCCAAGGATCATCTGCACAGCAGATGCTAAGTCTTCATCCGACAGAGAAGCCAGTGGAGACGGGCTGTGTTGAAGCACACCAATTACTGAGTGCCACACAATGCTTAGGCTGCAAGGGGAAGCTGGCGTAGGGCACAGAGAGGACCCTCTCCTTGTGCATCTCCAAGCAATGGGGAGCCGGATAAACCTTTGGTAGTGTAGAAGCATCTGGGGTATCATTAGAAACAACCTGGGTTCAAAATCCCAAGTGTCTGTATCCACCTTTTCAGGGACTTCTTGGACTTCTCAGTATTTGATTTGACATTTTAGAACAATTAAAAAAAAAATCCTGGTCATAAATATAAAATAATTCCTTAAAATTTTCCGGAATATCTAGTTTCCTTGTGGATTGCTAAGTGAACACAGGTATCCCTTTGAAAACACCAAGGAATGATGATTTCCTCATTCAGGAATCAAATGTTCGTTTTCACGGGTCATTAGAGATGGATAGCTCTAAAGGTAGTCTAAGCCTTTAAACTCCCCTGTCTTTTAGCAAGGGGAGAAAACCAGGAGAAAGACGAAGAGAAAGGAAATAATGAACGCTTGCAAGGCCACTAACGAGCTATTGCGGGTCATTACTTTTATTTCCAATAGGAATTTAAATTACAAACTGTTTTGAGAATCACTTGCATTAGGCATTTACTTTATAATGAATGTGACTGCAGTTTTAAAAAGCTGGTGTACAGGATGGTAGAGAGGCTATAAAAAAACCAAGTTACATTTGAATTGTGTGTGCACATAATGACTGTATTATTTCTAGGGAATTAACTTTTTTTTCTCCCCTCTAACTTTCCAGACTCTGAATCATTTTCTAATAGGATCTCAACAGGCAATAGTATTAAAAATGTGTTAGATGTTAGCATCTGGGCCAGGAAAAGCATGACAATCTAATATAGAGAATCTAACCAGGGCATTCATCCAAGCCTGCCATCCATCTTTCTGTTCTCTGTGGTGTCTCTCCCATTTCAGGGTACATAGATCGAGCAAAGCCCTTGGAATAATGGCATTTAAATGAGTTAAAGCCTACCTGACCACGTTTCCTTGCCAGGCAGGTTGCGGGTCCCAGGGAACCGATATCCAAACTACAATCGTCTTCCTCTCAGTAGCGGCAATTTGAATAGAGAAGTCATTTCAATACATGGAGACAGACTAAAAACAGCAATCTCATTCCATTAAAGGGAAAAGAGAACCCCAAAGCCCCAGGCGTCACAATTTTGACACTTGATTTTCCTTCCACAGTGGAACAAAAATGAAACCTTTCAACAATTCTCATGAAAACTTTCAGGAGACAGAGACAAGCCAGAGTAATGAACTTGCTGGGTGGGTAAGATCAGCAAACTGGAACTGCAACATTGGGAGAATTTCAAAAAGAGTCTGACTCCACGTCTTTGTACTTGATGCAGAAGACTCCTCTACATTAAACAAATCTCATTATAGCTATAAGCAGTCTGATCAGCAAAACTTATTCTCTTCCAGTTTTTGATAAAATGGCTTCTTTAATAGAAATATTTTTAGCTACGATTTTTTTTTGACTGATCCTAATCCTTGGGACTGTGGAAAAAAATGAAATCTCGTTTAGACCAGCATGAAATTCACTGTCTAAATTTAGGATGTCCATTTACCCTCTTCCTATTTATCACAGTAGAGCAGATGAGGTCACACTGGGAAAAGAAAAGAAAAGACCTAAATGAAAAATACCTGTGTATTTCCAGTATGCCTACTTTTCCTGAGGTATCCAGGGTAGTTAAAAATTAATCAGTCAGCTGCACAGTGTATCATGTTTGGATGCTAGTGTGCTCAGTTAAAGTCTTACTTCAGCAGTGCAGACTCTCAGGAAAACTCTTAAGAAATGTAGCTGCTTTGAAGGCTTAAAATTGCCAAAGGCAATATCAACAGAGAAGGAAGAAAAGGCATTTTAAAGAAATTATCCTATTCACTTGTTATAGCTTAGGAATCTTTGTCTGCAGAGAATGAAAGGAAACAAATTACACTGCTGTAGTACACTTCCAGCGGGTTCAGTAGGCAACAGTTAAGCTCCCTCTGTTTGGGACAGATTTGAGTTAAAAAGGTGAACTCAAGTTCCGTTGAAAACTTAAACTAGAGCTTTAATGCTTAGAAACTATCTTGTTTTCCTACTCAAATATGCAAAACACATATATGGACAGGACCGGACCTCTTTGGACACTGTTCCCAGTCCCTTTATAATGCAGGTACACATCATGTCATCATATCATAGACTGAAAAAAAAACTTTACCTTAAAACAAGGCCGTGTGCTTCAGCAAAGCCTGATAAAAGACTTTTCCAGAAGCTCATCTCGCTGATGGTTACAGGCTTTCTCATTTCCAGCCCCACTGTGTCCACAGGCAGGTTCTGACTTTGCTGGAAGTGGCATTTCAGAAGGCAGACTCCGACGAGGCTTGCGGCAACTTGGCTAACAGCCAACCACAGGATGATAACTTCAGCTGATGCTTGTTGATGTTCTCCCCAGCCTAATGTCTTCCTTTTCATTTTCAATCTCTTCTCGCAGTAACACGGACCAAATGTTGTTTTACATTACTCACTTGTGTTACCGTCGTCTTTGGAATTTCCAGAAAACCTGGGAACACGCAAGACACTTCCTGCTCAGGAGGGTTTGTGGTCTAAACAGAGGAGGAAAAAAAAAAAAAAAAAGAGGAAAAGAGAGGCAGAAAATAATTAAAATATTGAACAAACAGAAAACCTATCCTCCAACTTTTCCAGTCCAGTCTCATGCCTCCGTAAGCCTCCCTATCCCTTCCAGGGAAAGGTCATTGTCCTGCTTTCTAAAAAAGTCAAAGATACTCTCTGAGGACTTGTCTATCTTCAAATATTTAGAGAATATCGTAATTATTCTATTTTCTGATTCTTTCTCTCATTAAGTAGACAAATGGTTGCCGAAATATAACATTTCAGAAAATATCGTTACTGCAGGCCAGTAAATCTACTCTATCAAAAAAGACAAAAATTTCCAGCTCTAGTTTCTCGCTTTTCCCTATAGGTCTCTGCAGAATTGTCTGCACATCAGCCAAGCTGTACACAATTTCCACCAACTGTTTTAAAGAAATACTCGTTTCTTTGAAAAGCCGTTTAAAAAGACAATATAACATCAAGATGCTGTTTCTTTTTCTAACGTGGACGTTCCACTCTTGTCAGTTAACTCACCCTATGTCAACCAGGAAATCTCTTGCAATTATTCAGTCCGTAGGGAGACACGATGAAACGTGTGAATTTTGAAAACATGCCTCTTCCAGTTGCTGGGCTTCACTTGTAGTTTGTATGTCTGTTTGGATGACCCTGTGAATACATTAGTCCTTCTGGCAACCATACAGCCACTACACCTTAGCATCACAGTTCTAGCTCAAAGTGGCAAAATAACAGTTTCACCCACAACAAAAATTTGGCCTAGTTGTAATGCTTGCAGCAAAGCGTAGAGCAATCTGTCTCAGATAATCACCAACCAGCAAATTCTAACCAGGACATCAGGATGAGGATGGATTAAAAAAGAAAATAATAAAAGGTGAGTAGAGGGATTCTTGTTCTTGTATAATATTGTCAAAAATCAATATGGATACCCACTGGAGAACAAAGTCAGTCTTGTACGGTGAGACCAGATCTTGGCCAAGCAGAGGCTTTAGAAGTGGCTGTACCATGCGGCCCACACAAAATCACCCATTGACAATACTACTACAGCTCACGCTTCCTGTAAACTGCGCAACCATCAAAGCCTAGATGGGCTCCGAATTCCCCTGCTGAACGAACCTGACATGATTTGGAAATCCAATACAGAAGTGCAGTCGCCGTTTTATCGCCGATCAAATTATAAGCATCTCTCTAAAGTCCTGTCTAGTGTATGTGTTTCCAGACAAGCTGGGAGTGCTCTGAAGACAATATGGATTTAACGGAGTATTTTTTGCACCTAGAGTAGGGACACCTCTGTGTTTCTAATAACTCTGGCTGCCTACAGAAAGTCATTTCTGTGTTTAGTTTAGTACTGACTCGGGAAATGCCTAACCAAGACAGTATGTTTTTTATTATTGTTATTGTTTTAAGCAAGAGACAAAACAAGACGGAGCAAAAGTTAAAGCTGTTGTGACTGAATGGTGTTTATTTTAATTCCAAAGAAAAAAGATTTACTTCCAAGGCTTGAGTATTTACAATGTCCTTATTAGTTAGTGTGCATAAAAACAAGTGAGAGGAAACAGCATCTGTAATGGACAAATGGGGCTACCCAGATGTTACAGGACTTTCACGGAATTGCTATCTGAATGTGATTATTAAAGCCACTAAGGTATGAAGCAGAGCAGTGCTCATTTTATTACGAGAGAGACTACGCGCAAGCATGCCTGTGTATGATGCTATTGCATATTGCATCCATTACTCACTGGTATTTTTGACTTACGACTTCGCTTTTGGCCATGAATGTTTACCTCAAAACAATTTGTGAAGCTGCTGCTATATAAATTGCTCAAATTACTGAGAATCACAGGAAACATCAAGCATTTGGTTCTGCATTTTGTTTAGAATGTTTTCAGAAAAACTCCAATTTTGGCTTGGTATTCTCATCTGAAATCATTCAGTTTCATAATATTTCGTAAGAGCATTTACACAGAGCTGCTTTGAGGAAAGGAGGCCTGCAAATGAGCAATAGAAGCTTCATTTTGGCTTTAATTAAATGTAATATTGCAGATCCAGGGATATTAAAAATAGTCCACTGCAGATGGACTCATGATTATATATTGGATCACAAGGTTCCCTCAAAGTGAAATATTTCATTGGCAAGTTGCTTGTAACTACTTATTGCTGCACCACAGGGAAAGCCAGTCAGTAAGACAAAAATCTGCTAAAAACACTTTCTAAAGTTTTCACCGTGGGAGTAAAGTGCAGTCCTATTTTTCTTATATTAGTTTTGAATAAATACAAAGACTGGAAACTTCTCAACTTCTCCCTAGAAATGTCTTAAGGCAGGGGTGAGACTCCTTGCAGAACTTCTTAGGAGCGCAATGCTGTGTTCACGCTGTTGTCAAGGAGAGGAAGAAAGAAAAAAAAATAAAATAGTTTTGAGCAACTTCTTGCACCCTCCTGCATGTAGACTGCGCAGGACTTGGACAGTCAGAAAGTAGAACAAAACTTTACAGTAGAGTAGTAAATATAACGTCACCGGGATCTCTCCACTAACCATCTGTTATGGGAGGACAATGTTCATTCTCATGGGTTCTTGGATAATTATTTATGGGGTTTATCTCCAATCTGAGAAATCCCATAGCATAACAAAGCATTGCTTGATCAAATAACTGGTAAATCTGGCTCTTATAACCCTTTTCCAATTTTGGTTTTCATGACCAGTGTGGAAGATGGAAGGCAGCAACCATGGGCCTTCCCCACAGATTTTTCTATAATTAAGTTACCTGCCTTCACAAAGAGATCCGTGCACAGTGAACATTTGTGCAAAAGCACAGGTGAGCAATGGAAACCACTGCCACACCTCTACTCCTGGAGAAAAACATATTTCACTTTAATTAGTCCCTTAGAAACTTGGGTAGCCCCCTCCCCCCCCCAAAGTGAAACAAATAGCTGTTAATCCAAACTTCAATAGAGGAGCAGTGGATGAGAGTAAAATGGGTAAGACTGGGATAAGGGAATGGATTGAACATGCCAACGTATATGAGGCTTTAAAGGAGAAATATTTAGTTGTGATCGAGAGGTTTGCTCCCCTGGGAAGGTCCAAAGACAGGGCCAGAACAAGAAGTCTGGAAGGTTATTTAGCAGCAGTAATTTCAGCAGATTGAAATAGCCAAACCAAGTCATTCAGCTAGGAGGAACGGTTGGATGGGGCAACCGGAGAAGTAACTGTGGATTTGTAAACCAAAAGGGTTAAGTTCCCTCTCCTCCTGTGACCGGCCTGCTGATGTGATTTTGCACGTTCACTGTCATGCCCAAGTGCGTGTGGAGTGCAGTCAGAGGCAAAGAGGTGGGGGGAGAGGCAGTGGGAAGTCAAACAAAAGTCCTATGAAAAGAAAGTCTGGAGTAAAAATAGCATGAAAGCCCCATTCTGCTAGCACGGAGCCAGATGTGGTAATACAAGAGATCTAGAAATAGTATGGCTCTCAGATGGCGTTTATGTGTCCAGCTCTGTTTATATTGATGCTATATTACCATTATAACTGCATACTAATGCAGGCACTGCACATGTAAGGGGGACACCTCTGAGCTACAGTGCAAAGCTGAGTAATTAAGTTAATTTATCACACACCTTTGGCTGCTTCACCACCTCCTCCCTCCTGAATACTCTTAGCCTCCCAAACAACGCTTTATGGTAGAAAATCTTTAAGTGTTTAAGAGGGAGGAAACCAGTAGGGCTCTATAAAACCTGAAAAAGGTATTATAGAAAATATCTCGAAATTATCTTGGCTCCATTCTTCTTTTCCGGCAGTGCAAATCAGGAGCGACACCAGCGTAGTTACACTGCTGCTCCACTAGAACACAGTACCATAGGTCAGATCCAAGATCCATACAGTGAAATTGTCTCCAGCACTAATCAGGCTTAATATCTCTTGTGAAGCTATTAACCCTAAGTAAGGTTTCTATAGATCCTCGGCACTAGTATCTCACTCATTTATCGATCTATGTCTTAAAAGCAATTCATTTTTTGTCACCACTTCAGACGTTACTCCGGAACATCCCATCTCTGTCGGTGAGCATCTCCCTTGTTTTTTCCAGCCTAAATGAACCATTGGTTTGTCTGTTCCCCACCATGAGATGTGGTCAAAAAGTGTGCTGAGCTCTCTTGCAAAAAAAATCCCACGCCAAGCAGAGCAGCCCCTAGGCTTGTGACATATCAGGACAGATCCTGATCCCCTCCATCCCTAACAAAGCCATTCTGCCAGGTGGTAGGGATCTGAGATGAAGCTTTGCTGAGACTGGTTCCCCTGGTGAGAAGCATTATAATCCCGTGCTTCATCACAGCCACTCACACCCATCCTTTATGTCAGATGGATACTTGGATTCATAACTGGTTAACAAACTAAAGCAACACTTTCTGTCAAAGAATTGCGGGGTTTCAGAACCATAAGGCAACACGTTGGAATCATTTTAAAAACAAAAACCCAACCAGAATAACAACAGCTAGCAGTGCTGCGCTTTTACTTTGGGGGGATTTAGGCAGTGGGATCCACAAGAAACTACCACGCTCCTCCAGGGTGGATAGATAATGTTTGTTATTTTCAAGAGTCTCGCCTCCCCAGCCCCCCACTAGCTCTTTCGTGTGGTTGCTGGTACTCACAGCTCCTTCATGCGACAGGACCATGAAATAGGTTTTGCTATTGCTGTCACATCTGCACCCCAGAAACTTCCTGGATACTCACAGCAAGAAGGCAGCTTGTTTCTGGTGGGGTGTCCTCACCTCCCATGACCTCCCTTCCACATCCATCAGGTGAATGAGATTTCAGAATTGCCCATCTCATCCAGACACAGGCATACCTGCGATGAATGAGAGTCATGGCTATTTCTTAACTTCCTACATAACTGACAGCTGTTGAAGGTTTCAGGTTGTTCAGAGCAATTCTGTGAATAAGCAGCATTGAGTTAATACACCTACACACACAGACCCAAAAGGTTTTTTTGGGCACGTGGGGGAATGTTCAATTGATCTATTTATTTGACTGAATGCAAAATTACCTACAGACTCTTGGATCTGCTTCATTCATTCAAGCCACCTTCCATACAGACACATCCTAAATTTTGTTTTCCTCTGGATCAATATAAACTCCCAAGAATCCATAATTCTGCCTATCCCATTCCCTCGCTGACCAGCTTCATACTTTACACTTCAAAAACCAAACAAGAAGCAGCTTCAGATATCACTGCATTTTCCCCATGTGACATCTCCCCTTCATCCCTTTTTGAAAAAGGCCTTTTATCTGCTTTTAACGGACATGAATGCAGACACAGAGGGAGTATGATTCAGCTCTCTGTACTCATGCCAGTCTGACTCATGCCACTTTTAAAGAAGTTTATTCCACCGGTCGCTATCTGCTTCAAGGTTATGAGGCTGAAATCCTGTGATCAGAACCAGCCCTAAGAGTAGCTTACTCAGCAAAGCAAGCAAACAAAAAACCCTTGCATGCTCAAATATGCAATGCTGAATGTTTTTTGCTTTTCTCATTTTATATCAACATATGAACATCTGTATATCTACACTGATTTAATTTACAAGCGTATATAGCAGCAGTAGCAGAGCACTAAGATAAGCCCCCTACTTGAATAAAAAGCAAATCTAACAGAGAATGTGATTAGGTATCTAGTGTTTTGTTGCACAGCAGGAAAGAAGATTGAATAGTAAGGATTTTGCATCTGAAATATATTGGTAATTTAAAAGTCTTTGGGATTTGGTGGCTCGGCATATTTGTGTATAAATCACCTCAGTTTGGCAGTTCCAGGACAGTCTGAAGTTAAAGGAGTCATCCCATAAGAAACAAAGATTTTGTGATTTCCATCAATTTAAAGGGGAGCTAAAGGCTCTTCAAGCTACCAGTGACAACCTGGCAGCTCAGAGACAGCCAGGCGCTTGGTTTAACATCAGTGCAGAGAGGGCGGCCTCCGCTGATGCTGCAGTCACCGGCAGCGCACGGCCCAATCCAGGAGTTTCCTTCTGTTTGAAAGCTCTTTGGGGATATTCAAAAGATGGGCGCGGGTGTCAGCTCAGGGGGGAAATAGCCACATGGCAGAATCAGACACACCAGAGCTGTCAGTCTAATGATGCCGCGCAGCGAGAGAGGCTACAGAAAACAACACAGACGGAGTTATCCTTTGGGTACCTCATGGAAATGCAGATGCCATGTGAAAACAGGAGGGTTGTTTCAATAGAGACAGGACAGAACGGCTCTGAGTGCTAACTATAATAGATCTTTTAAAAACATAAGCTTTAAGTATCTGAAAAGTTTTAATCTTAAATCGTAAGTTTCAAAGCTGATCAGACAGAACCAAGAAGCTGTTTGTTGCCAGAAATACCTGGCAGAAATCACCGCACCCCCACTTTGTCATTGGCTACTCAACACGTTTCTCCCCATTTCTGACTCTGTTTAGATATTAAGCAAGTGAAACACCCTTCAGTGATGCCATCCTACAGTTAAACCCTGCTGCTTACCTGCAGTACCACGTGAATAAAACCTGGTTTCACAAGTTCTAATAAATCAGTTTTATACAGATGAATCCTGCCCCTGATACCTTTGATATGCAGAATTTGTACATAGCAGAGGGGAAGTCTGGCAGTGAATTTCTATTGCTCAAGCTCTGATCTCAATGCACAAAGAGAAGCCCTGAGATTAGAAAAATGCATTTGCTTCTGGGAAATATTCTACGTGCACCAACATGTTAGAAAGACTGCTTCTCCTAGCGCTGGATTGTGATCTCTATCTGTGGCCCTTTGTTCAGAAGCAGAAGAGGAGGGAGAGACTGAAGATGATTTGAGTAAGAGGCTTAGAACTTACTGATATAACTCCAAAGCAAAGGTGACTAAACTCTGCCTGTTTCTCCAAACTCTGAAAAGCTCTGCACAACAAACCGAGTAGTCAAAGGCAAGAACTGGCTCAAATATCAGGCATGGAGAAATCTGAGATAACAGATAACTTGCTTTTTGTTGATGTTTTTGCTGATGTAGCAGAGAATTACATGGCGGGGGGGGAGAGAAGAAAAAAAAGAAAATCTATGTTTTACAGGAGTTGCAGTTTTTATATTTCCAAAGTTTTCAAAGTGGACACATGCCATGTGAGGCAGCCACACTCTCCCTTTTCCACCCGTCCCACCTTGTGGTGGAATGTCATGTCCCCACCCAGCTCCCCGGCTCCAGCCAGCTCAGACTTCTTGCCATCCCCCTGCTTTCATAACTTGGTCCCGCCCATGCATAGGCGAGAGACCCACAGAAGCCATTCTCCAAATAATACCTCAGGAGGCACTTCATGCTCTCAAAATATATCTTATGACCCCCTTAACCGAAGCACAGAGCGTTACTCTCTGCTTGTTTTAATGTATAAGCGAAACTGCAGCAGAAGACAGTTCAAATGAAGATTTCCAAATACACGTTCATTCCAGGGTTCTACCAGATGATTCCGAAAGGTTGAACTAGTCAGGACTGACAACCTTTTAAGGATCTAGTCAACCTTTCTTAAGTGATACAAAATAAACAGGGCCAAAACTTTCACATTAATCTGAAACTGAACCCATAGGCTTTATGGAAGTTGACATCTGCACACGAGAAAATTACACATGGGTGATCAAAGTTTCTCTCTGACAAGATCTGCTTCCACCCATATAGATCTGGGGATTTTATGTTTGCCAGAAGACACATGTACCTCATACAAACTGGGCAGACTTCTCAAGGGTCATCCTGAAAACATGCTCCGTAGACTCCAGGCCTGTTGTGTGAATTGGGAACCGAGATTTGGTAAGCGAAGCCCTCACGGTTGCTTCAGAACAGTGTCCATCAAAGTGTCCCTGAAGGTCAGAACTGTGCTGGGGGTTGCAAAGGGCTCAAGGTGCAAATGCAGCAGTTTGCAGCAGTTCTCCTCCTCCAGGGTAAAGGAAAAGCAGCAAACTATAACTGTTGCCTGCAGACTTTATATTCACCAAACTGTGGCCAACTACCTTTAATTGCTGTCAGACTCCCAATGCCAATGATGATATCTAAGAGACTAAACCCTTGCAGCTAGGAATTATAGTTGATTTCCTTACCCTGGAGACAATTAACTCCCATTAGCTGAGGAGGATCTCGGGAAAACAGGCAAGTTGAAAGGGAAGTTAAGAAAGGTTGCCCTGCGATGATGGGATTCACTGGCTTAGGGCGTGATGCCCCACCAGTCCGATAAAGAGCTCATCCCAAGTTCTTTGAATGGCAGAAAGATAAATGAAGGTAAGCACCTGTACCTACCCAGGTGCTCCTGAGCAGAAACTGTATGTCCTTCTGGCACCTTGACCCCATATTCTGAGCAGCTGTAGGAAGCACACACATCATCTAAGAGATCTTCCAATACCTGGCCATCCACAGGTACAAGGCAGAAGCAACCTGATGAGACACACTGAAACTGATCTTTCTAAAGGGTTCACAAGCAACAGATGTTTTGATAAATATGTGCTGTGACTGGCGAAGTTGTTTCGTCTGCCTTCAGTATCACCAGATCTGGAATTACTTCCATATTATTCTCTTAGCTGTTAAACCAAGATCTTGAGGGAGGAACAGAAGGCGAGAAGTGGGGGGACCGTAACAGTCTCTTATGTTAAATCCACCTCATGTGCGAGCACATAAAGCCAGAAAGTTTGCTGCCTCATGCTGTGAGTCTACGTCTCAGCTTTTGGCAGTGGAACAAAACCCTGGGAGCAGTCTGGAGGCATTCAGATGTTTTGCTGCTTGCTTTGGCTACTGTTGAAGCATCCTAAGCCCTGCGTTGTGGCTACAGGAATACATTTGCAAGGCATTTTTCTGAAAATGGTCACAATGAAAATATCTGCAATTTAGATTCCTCCACCTCCTACACCTCTGAAAGCCTTTTCAGAGCGCTCCTAAGGTGGTGCATTTGACATGCATTCTCCGGGAGGAGTGCGGCACCATGCAGCACACCTGAACCAGCATGGAGATGACAGTTCTTCTTCCAGAGGTTACAAGGCAGCTGCCGATAACTATGGGGCATCAACCCAACACTCGCTCTGCTTCTGAAGTTAATTTAGCAGCCTACATTGATTTCTCTGCTGCCTTGGCTAAGCAGCTTCTGGTGTGTTTCGAAATTCCACAAACTTTTGGGTGCCATGCAGAACACATTTGGCTCTGGCTTTCTGTAGTGCCTGTATTGCAAATGGAGCTGTGACCAACCACTTAACTACCCTCAGTACCTGACACTGTAACTCTGTATTTTTCCTTGGCAATTCGGGGTTAGGAATCATCTCCAGTTATCTGTGTTAGATTTCCTTTGGAAAGAGCGCTGAGGTCAGTGAGAGCAGACGAGGGAGAGGGGACTTTAATCATGAACCAAACTACAGCCTGATCAGCAAGCCAATTGCTCCAGTTAGCTGTCCTGAGAGGGCAGAAGTAAGGAAGCAAAGTGAGTGTACGTCACTTGAGAGACTTCTATCATCGCTGAAATCACTTTACACCTGAAGTGACAGGGGTGAGATTATCCTGATAATATTCCCCCAGTAAATGGATCAGAAAGAGCTGCTGAAATTTGCCCGTGAGTTGAAGTCCAGTTACTCTCAGTCCTACTCACTGCTGCAACACTGCAAGTTTGCTTTGGTTTCCCTTGGCTCAAACCCTCTCCTAGTGCGGTATGAGGATGTGAAGTATGGCATGAGGGGCAAAGGAGGTGAATTTGATGGTTCTGGGTCCTTACTCATGGTCTGATTGAAATATGAAGTATTACATACGTTTCCTTCATATCAGAACAGCCTCAAACTTCTAGCTCTGAAATGAAACTCCTTTGAGGCTCCCCGATAATGCGCTTCAGCAAGTATTTCACAATCAAAATGAGTCTTGGTATTTCTGAAAGACGCCAGAATCATGCCGGCACATCTGTTTAGGCTGAATGACTGACTCATTTGGGCAAGTCCTTCTGCCTCTGTTTCCCCTTCCTAATAAAAGAAGGATAAAAATTAAACCCTCAGTAGACTGAAGTTCTCATCCCGGTTCCAAATATTTTTTCTCTGTTTCTTTAATGTCCTTCAAGATACAAGGGGAATGCTTGATGGTTTTGTTTTTTTTTTTTTTGTCATTCTCATCTGTTGTTCATCACAATGCAGACTGGGAGATTTTTTTGATACTGATATATGTCTTATCTTTACATGTCAAAAACCAAGGCAGAAAAATATTTTGCAACGTGAAAAATATGGAAAATATAAGGAGGGGAGGGAAGGGAATAGAAAAGGGGAAAAGCTAACTGAAGAAAAATGCTAAGAGAACTTATCCCAATCTTGGAATTACAATATGTATTAAACAAAATGAAGTGGTCTCTGCAAGCAGAATACAATATAAATTGCTCTAGGACCTTTTCTAATGTATGAGCTATTTTGGAATGGGACTGGAAGATATCACTGAATTAAATGGGCAGAGGACTATTAAAGGGGTATGTAACTGTCAAACTGTCAGAGTTTTAATTTAATTAGATCATGGGCTGATGATGGCCACTGGACCTTCATCTGCACACTGTCTGGGTTTAAATTCTCTCTGGAAAGCAGAGAGTAGGCCAGCAGGGGAGAATGGATGGGCTAGGTGGTCTTTAAAGCATGCAACAAAAAGAAAGAGCAATGGCACATGTAAAAAAAATCAGAAGTGCAACAACCACAAGACTGTCTTTGTTTTCCCCAAACCTACTGAAGCTGCGGTATGTTTTACACATTAACCTTTCTGTACCATGAGCAGCACAGGGCCAGACAATAGTGAGGTGATGGGTCACCGAAGCAATAAGGCAACGCTTTATTAATGTCTGTGCTCCCAAAAATGCAACCCCAAATTCCTTCCAGATATTCAAGTGGCTGATGGAAGTTTTATTTGTGGGTTAAACCATAGAGCAAACTGCAACCCTTATGCCCTCTTAAATCATGCAGCCTCCTTGGAATGACTAAAATTCCTTGAGTTGCATTACCCAGAGTTTGTAAATGTCTGGAAGGCATAAACCACTAATGCATGTAATTTTTCTTTTCCCTCCCGCCATTTCTCCAGCTTTCCCACACAGATCGTTGCTTTCTCCCAGCCACTTCAAGAACGGGATATATTTCTGTCTCAAAAACCATGCACTATCTCTTCTGATCCAGAGAGTCAGGTTACACTGAGATTCAAAACATACTTCCTCGCTGAGCAAATTAGACATTCATTTTTTTCCCTACAAGAAGATATCTGCTTGCAAACCAGGTGTGACTCGGCGTGGTCACCTCCGGCGTTTCCTTCAGGGAGAATTTGAAGGCCTTGGACAGAAGTTATTGATCGTCGCAGCCCATCTGTAGACAAGAGCAAACAGTACCCCGATGCACACCCGGTACACACCACGGAGGTGGGCTGGAGGCAGAGCTGGGTCCAGTTTCTTTGGATCACAACCTTGGACAGAGTGCTCCTACACAAAGCCTGCTCTGCCTCTTCCTCCAGTTCTCCACAGGCTCCCATTTGCCCAGCACCGATGCTTTCCTCCTGCGGGGGACACGTGTTAAGCCACAACAAACCTGCTCAGCAGTTCTGTTCTGCTCCCTATCATTTCTGCCAGATTCTCTTTGCATGACATCTAGCGCTGATTCCCAAGGATATTTTTCACACGCAACAAGCTTCTCTCTCCTTCAAATACTCTCGAGCTAATAGCGTGTTCTGAAGGCACTTATTTCTGCACCTTCTTTTCAAAGTAAGGCACTCAAAAGCCTGAGATGCCAAAGCCAAGGTGATCTGGGCCACTTCACCTTTAATTTTCTGTCTCTCCAGCTCACTAACGTGATGTGCTCTGTATCAAAAGTAGATTGCTTGGGCTTGAGTACTTGGATTAATTTTTTGCATAAGCTATACCTGGAGCTCTCTCAAAAACATTTTTACAGTCAGCCTGTGGAGGAGCTTAGCATGAGCTCAGTCGTTGCCTCTCATCCTCGCTTAAAGCAAACACCGATATATCTCAGAGGTGTGTGTATCCAAGGCCTTCTCTGTTAGTCACCAAATCTGTGCTTCCATGCAAGAGTTTTTCACAACCACCACACTAAAGTCACTCTCATCTTTGAACAGCACAGCTAATAATTCTGGTATGAAATACCTGCAGTAAAGTGCAAAGGCAGAAAAGAAGTCCCTCTCTGCTCAGTTTTATACTCGGAGTGATGGCAATAATAAACTAACAATTTTCTTATAGATCTGTGTAACGCTATAGCCGTCTCAGATACTTACCCTTGCAATTTAAAACTCCACTTATATTCTGTTCCAGGCTTAACCTCCAGAAATCTTTGTAACAAGAAATGGACTTTTCTTGACTTCTCATGGTGTTTACCTCTGCAAGGCTGATGACTATAAGGCTGGCAGCATCTCCAAGAGTTAAAAACAGAATAATCACTTAACATACAGAGGCTGAATTCAGATAAGGATATGAAAATGAACGTGTTTTTCAAAACTCACATTGACTAGCCATGACTTCTTCCATTTATGAAACTGATTCAGAAATGTTAAAAAAACCAAGGATGTTCAGACTGCTTCTGGTTGGGACAGAAATACACAATTTTGTCACTGTCTTCCAAAAAAACAAAGATGATATTGGAGGTGGGTGAGGGAGGAAAACAAATGCAACCCAAGATTTCTGATGCTGAAGTAGTTTGATATAAACATAGCTCTATGAAGCTTGCAGGAGGTTGCATTCAGCGTGTGTGCGTTTGCTGCTGAATCTCTTTGCCCATCCCCCCGAGGCTATTGACCTGTAACCACACATTACAGTGTTGGCTTTTGAACCCTTTGAAAACCCATCTGTAGGATTTTGGTTTGGTTCACTCCAAAAGCAGGAGCTATGTACAGCACTGCCACTCCTGCCTGGGATTTCACATGCCTCTACTGCCAGATGATGAATACCTGCGTGCCAATATGATTCTGTGTCTGTTTTCATACCTGAGACTCTTGTAGTGGATAAATAAACACTGAAGTGGCACAACTAGTTCTGCACGAAATCGGTGAATAGGCCTGAACCAGTGTTTGTTAACAAATCCCCGCTCCATTCAATTCTTCCTTCTGTTAGGGTGATTCCTTTCTCCTTGGGCCCTCTTTTTTTTTTTAAAAAGTATTATCCTTACTTTTAAAACAAGTTAGAATATTTCTCAGTGCTGCATATTTCTTTGAACCTCCGATCATTGCAACGGATCGCTTCATTGTGGGTTGGTTGGAGATACCAGGCATTCCAAATGAGCTTTTCCAGGTACCGGGCGATCAAACCCTGCCAGATTTCCCAACTGCGCTCAGCTGCGTGGAGCGAATCCAAGTGGGTTTGGCAAGTCAGCTGCTCCCACCACCCACACATGCACACCTACTGGTATTTTACTCGCTGAGCAACTCTTTCTTCTCCCCTTCGTCCCACCCGCCACGGTTGCTTGGCCAGGAGGGGAATTTGTAGTTCAGCAGTTCAAAAGAAAGCTCATCCATCCTGCACTGAAAACTGTGGCAGGGGCACGGCTGCTCTGTTCTGACTTGTCTGGAGCGGTTGAGATGCTCCAGCACGGAGATCCCATCTGAAAAGACACGTGGAAGTCCTCCTGCTCTCACACCAAGCAGTGTCTGGCATTGCAGGGTTCCAGCTTGCTCGTAAGCCTGGAGATGAGCAGGATTCTCTGCTGACATCTGAAGGAGCTTCTTGCTGCCAGGCAGCTGGGAACGAAGGCATCAAAAAATCCACCCGCTCAGCTTTTCCAAAGCGACACAATAATATCGTGCAGGCTCCACGGCTACAGAAAGCTCCAGTGAATGAGATATAAGAAACTAAATAAAAGCAAAAGCCTTCAGCATTATAAGCACCTCAAACAACGTAAGGGCTTATTTTTCATGTTTTATTACTTTCAACATTGTTTTTATTCTCCTTGCAAAATGCTTAGCATTCAGGCAATATTAAAAGCACCTGAACAGTAAACTTTCAAAAGGACACAGCCACCGCTCAAAACTTTGTTTGCTTCCCTTTTATCTACACTTATGAAAAAAAAAAAAAAAAAACAAAAAAAAACCCAACTGAATGAAAACACAAGTTAATATTTCTGGAGAACCAACAAAAACATGTCTCTGCCTCCAGACTCCCAGCTGCCTTTCCACAGGAATCAGCTAGAAAAATGCACGCCCTGAAGTTCCGCTGACACTATTTGCTGGTTATGGTGCACAGGGATTATCTGACCTGATAAAGCTGATCGCCCCCCGCCCCCAAACAGGGCAGTGCTCGTTTCAGGAGGCAAATGGTGTCTTTCAAAAGAAGCAGGGCAAAGGTAGGAAGAAATACTGAATGCTGTATTTCTTCATTGATCATGGAAAATAAAAAGGATATATAAGTGGAAACTCTATCCTTCCTTCTTCTCTGGAAGCGGATACTGTCGGAAAAGTATGCTGCTAATTTCAGAAAGTTCAGTTAGTTAGAAGATGCTTAACTGGAAAGTAAACTGAACAGAAAATTGGTTCTGTTTTACCTCAAACCAGGACTCCCTTGCAAATCACCTGTATCTGAGGCAAACTCAACATATCATTCAGTAGGCAGTCAAAATGCTGCTCACCGAAAGGTGATGCCCTGGTCCCAGTGTCACTTGCACCATTCTCCCCAGGAGGTACAGGAATTACTCTAAGACCAGACACAGCCTGCATGAAACCACTACGAGAAGGCTGGAGTCCTGCATTCTTCCACCTCACCCACCCTGCCTTGGAAATAAATGCAACTGAAGCTCAGGGAAGGCACTAATTCAACTTTGTTGTTAAATATGATGCCTGTTTAGCGCTCAGCAATGTGCTGATCCGTTGCTGCTCCCTGCAAAGGGCACTCTCCCACAGCTTCTTTACAAGCCCATGGGATAAACAGAGGCCCAGGGACAGTGACAAATCCGACTGAAGCAAGCTTGGGTTTCTTACAGCCTCATCTTACCTCCTGCCTTATCTGTAATTAATACCTGTAAAATGCTTTGAACTTTCTTTTTCTCTTATCTCAGCTGCAGTGCAGCCCCTAGATGCAATAAGTTGAAACAGTCTCCTGGAGGGATCTAGGCTGGCAAACAGGAGGAATCTCAACCTGCTTATCATCTGTGTTTTGCAGTATTAAACGTGACTGTAGTCATAAACTTCTTGCAAACTTTCATATTAATGTGGTTCATTTTGGTCAACAGGCTAAGTCTATTCAGTTCTGGTTCAGATCAAGCTGTGATTTTCCGAAGTGACTGACCAAGTTTCTCTCCCCTTGCTTCTGCCGTGACTCGGAGGATAAGTACATGCCCGTGTAACACAAGAAACTTCAGAGAGGTATAAGGGAGGGTTTATGAACCAAACCAATTGGAGGCGGCGCTGTTCTTAGCGGTGTCAAAATATGACCTATGTGGCTAGTTTGATTCCTCTGTACGTCTACAAATTTCTGTCCACAAGGAGTATAAAGTACAAGCCAAGGTTTTAATTTGTGACAAACGGTCGCACAAAGTGATTAACTATGGAAAGATCCAAAATAAGTCAGCACCATCCCCCTTCTTATTTTTTTTTTTAATTTCTGCTATCTCTAATTGCAGGCACAAAATCCAGGTAATAAGTGGGTTACATTTTCTGCTAAGAAAATGATGTCTATAATTATAGGCACATGTTCAACTGAGATATTGTGGCATCCAGTACTTCCACAAAGATGATAATTGTCAACCTTTGCACTGTAATTAAGTCTAAATGGGAATCCTAATCATTTTCCAAATGAGCAAACAGTAAGCCTATCTTGATTGGCTCTGTTGTGGCAATGAATGAAACTGATTTACTCTATGAGTTAATTAAGTTTTATGAAAGCCCATGCCCCCCTCTCCTCAAAACCCATGTTGTCAGCAAATATTTGAGCTAATTAGTTCTGTATTGTTTTAGTGCCTTGTGATAGTATTACCTGCATTATCCTATTAGGAGCCCTGATTTTCTGCAACCTTGATTTCAAGTTTCCCCCCTTGGAGCGACTACTTTGCCTTTGATTCACCTGTTTCTTGGGTTCACGGCCTTCTTTTTCCTTTGAGGCTTATGATTTCAGCAAGGCTCATGAACAAAAGAGGACGCTATGCAGTATAGTGCTCAGCTTTCCTTACAAAATGCTCTTTATGCCTAACCGTGACCTAACAGGCTCAGTGTAAGTGATCTCGTCCCACAGGCTTTCTTTTCACTGCTATTCATGTGGGATACTTTTTCCTATGAAATGCCTGCGCAGCCAGCTCAGCAGGACTCTGCTAAGCATGGACCACACGGGGAGGTCCTGTGCATTGCAGGGTGCCGTGTATCATCCCGGGTAAACCATTAAACTTCGCGGGCCAGCCATAACCAACATGACTCGCTCTTGCCTCCTGTTCCCACATTCAACACAACACAATCAACCACTAGAGTTAAAGAAACCATTTGAACCCTCAGTTTGACTTGCTCAATTCCTACAAAGACAGCAATTGCATATAACTGTGCAGGAGGAGAGTCAGGAAACTCTTCCATGTAATTTAACATCCCAGGGTCTCCCAAGGAAGCCACATGCATGTCCAGAAGACCCAGACATGGCTTCAGGTAGCGGCTGCTAGGAGCTGCCACAGCTGGGGATGGAGAAGGGGGGAAATTTTGGATCCGCTCATCAGCTGATACCAATCAGCACAGGTACACTAAGTCAGTGCAGATACACTGATTTATTATATGTGAAGACCGGGTTTTGCTTCCCCACTATCTCTGCTCTCTCTCTGCTTTCTCACCTCAGTTGTTTGCCTAGAAGCACATATTTATTCTTCCTTTCATGAAGGACTTGTGCTGCAAAATAAATGCAGAGTAAAATGTTTCCAATGCACTTGCCCAAATATAATGATTTGTGCAATTTAGTGGAAAAAATCACAGAGCTGAAAAAATATATGTGCTTCCTGTGGCGAGAGCACCTGAAAGGCAATGAAATTCCATTACCTGAAACAAGCCTATAAACAGCATTACAGAGCAGCCACTTGTCAGTGCTAGATGCTGTTTGTGGGAAGCCACTAATTGCAGCTTTCATAAAACAGTTTGACTCCCTTCCAGGCTGATGCACAGTGCATTCCAAGTGGGTGATTTAGAAGCTGCAGAAAGCCAAATGCCCCAGCCACAGGGGAAAGCTGCCACTTTGGACTCCCTAAGGAGAGCTCCCCAGCTGAGAAAGATGTTGGCCACTTCTTGTCAACTGCCTTCCATGTTGTCAATGTCTCCTCCTCCATCAGAGCGACCATGAAAATCAGGGATCTATGGGAGCAGGAATGGTAGCACACGTTGTGAGTAGCAGCCTCTGCCTCCAGCAGATTCTTGAGATTCACTATTATAGGAAAACTAGGAAGAAAGACTAAGATCGCAATCCATTTGCCTAAACAGAGACAGTTGACATCTCTTGAGATGTAATACTCAAGGCCTCACAGTACTAGCACATACAATGCTGGACCTCCAGGAGCCTGCTTCCCTCCTGGAAGGACAGCTGGAGGCCAGGTGGGACATAGTGAGCATCCCAAGTAGTTTGTGAAGACTATGGTTGGGCAACAGGGTCATGGCACAAATGACTTTCTCATGGTCATACAATGAGCCCACAGCAGAAGTAACTCTTTCCAGTCTAATGCTTTAGCAAAAGGCCTTTCTTCCTAATTACCTTTCTCCTCACGTAACATGGCCTCCCTTATAGAACAAATAAAGGAAATGAAATTTAACTCAAACTTCTCATCTTCATTCTGAGTCCAAAACACACATGCTTCATCTCTGACCCTACGATTGCTTCATATCTTGCCCTGTGAATCTATACAGATAACACAATAGGACATGCTTGATTGGCAGGTGGGAAAGCTGGCATGCAGCAGTGTGATTCATCAGTCCTTCCAGAGCACACAGAGAAGACAATCTGCTGATGTTTGGATAGTTTGCATGTTCTTATCTCAGTGGAACTTGTTCACACAAGCAAGGTTTGATTTTATGTTATCCTAAGCCTTGCCCTATACTTGTTCTAGTAGCTGAAAACAAGTTATTTTAGCCAAAGGCTCCAAAATTCTCACTCCTTGTTTTAATAAAAATAAACTGATCAGTGAATTTAAAAAAGAAAAAAAAGAAAAAAAAAAGGAAGAGAAAAAAAACAGAGCAGTATTTTCAGTGGCTCATGAGCTGGAAAAACAACATTTTTTAATGAGGAAAAAAAAAGATTAAGGCCTCTCAGCAGCTGAAAAAGCAAGCACTTATTAAAGCAAAATATTTAATGTTCACAGCCATTCAATGGTTGGAAAAGCGTGTTCTAATGATCACGTTTAATAATGTTTAGAGCCACCCAGGGCCTTGAAAAGCAACTTCTTGCCTAACCTTATAGAGCTGCTGATTCTAACAAATAACATGCGTGTTGAATCCACAAGTAGTGAATTAAAATCCCTACCACTTCTGGGGAGAAAGGGGTTAAAACCCCAAAGCTCAAAGTACCCCTCTACTGTGAACTGAGGGAAGTTAGAGACAGGTAACTGGTAGGAGAAGAGGGGAGGAAAAGGGAGAGAGCGATGCCGGAAGAAGCTGAGCTCTCTGTCATTCTTCCCAGTGGGGAATATCCAGCATCCCACAATGTGGGTGACCCGCAATGTGGGTCACCACATTGTCCCAGTATGAGAAACTGGGGAAAAAATACAGTGGTTTTTTTTATTGCCAGGAAAAGAGGGGAGATTGTGCTTCAGTGATCTTAAAGGTCCCTTCCAACCTTAATGATTCTATGATTCTACAGGCACCCCTTGCATCTTCACAAACTGAAGGCACTGGAGATTGCAGCTGGGCAAAAGAAGCCAGGGGCAAAGGTGTGTCCCTGAGCACGCTATAACATAAGGTATTCTTCAGTCTGATAGTCTAATGGTCTGTCCCCAGGCAGCATCACAGATTTATTCAAAAGTTCATCATATTAACACAGATTATACTTGCTGTGGAACAGTCCTGCTTTAGCTGTTTCCTACTCAGAAATGGCCCGTGCATATTGAAAAATGGTCTTAATTGCTGCATTTAAAACAAAAAGTACTCAGGGTCTAGTCCTAGGAGAGCCGAGGTGGTGTGAACTAGCCCTCTGAGCCTTGCAGCAGCGTGACTGCCTTGAATTTGAAACAGTGCTGCGATTTGTTGTCAGTATTTCACACCCCTCTAATCTTCATACGTGGAAAATAAGTGCTCAGGGTCATCTCGCCTTGTTGACGGGGATTCAGGGAGTCATTCTGAATCCCTCTGTGCATTTGGAGCCTTTCCAGAAGCTCAGCACGGTACCTGCAAAGCAATTTGTCTTTGCAAAAATATTTTGCCATTTAAAGCCACTAAGTGGCAGGGAAAAGCAAGTCCTGAAAATATATGTTGTGCTTAGTGCTGGTTCATAGCTGTACATGCTGAGTTTTAAATGCAATGCAGTAACCCCTCCTAGAGAAACCAGTTCCTGGGCTGCTGTTAAGAGTACCCTTTCCACCCAGCAGAAACAGGAGAAATCAGCGTACGTTAATCAAGGTATCAGGTATAAGAGAGATCTATCAACAAACAGAAATAGGACCAGTCTGCCGGCGTGGTGCCAGGCATCTGGCCAAGGCTTTGTGCAAATAAAGATGCCGTATGCTACAGTGAAGGCTCCCCGCACAGCGACGAGATGACAATCAACTGCAGTGTTCCAGCTCATGCTTGCAGAAGCCTGTTGCGCCCATCTGACCCCACATCAGTGACCATCGCCAAGCTCAGACTGTAATTAAGACGATGACAGGAATTGTTCTGAACATCTGACTTCAGCTGCCTCAAAGGAACAACTGACATTTCTCGGGCAAAACTGGAAGCTTCAGCTGTTTAATTTTGGATGACACTCATTTGCAATGTCCCTGCTCACAGCAGTGACCTCCAGCTGAAGGAAGGTCTCCATTAAGGGCACACAAACCCGAATGCTTGCAATGTCACAACCTTCCCCTTCATCCTCAGTGAAATAGTTTCCTGTTCAGATGGAAAAGGTCCTGGTTAGTTTTCCCATGCTGGAATGCTGGCTTTGTGTTCCCTGCTAAAAGGCATGTGCACCTTTGGTAAAAAGCCAAGAGACATCAGGTAAT
The DNA here is from genome assembly GCA_013398815.1 of Ibidorhyncha struthersii. Classification (NCBI taxonomy): domain Eukaryota; kingdom Metazoa; phylum Chordata; class Aves; order Charadriiformes; family Charadriidae; genus Ibidorhyncha; species Ibidorhyncha struthersii. The sequence continues at coordinate 239,672 of VZSZ01006766.1, read as the reverse complement.
TTGAACCTATTGGCCATTTCAGATTCGGGCTGTGATGAGTAACAGGAGTGACTCCATGGCAGGATTTAGGGTTCTGCACCAGTAGATCAGCAAACTGCACAGTGATACAAGGAGCTGAATTGAGCTTTTAGGGTGCAGCGTGCTGGATGATGGGAGCTGGGAACAACGTATCTGTCACAGAACCTAAGCTATTTATTAAGAGGTATCGTTTACACAAGTTGTATCAACACCATGGCATCCCGCCTGGTCCACAGGAGCCCTTTACAGTCTCCCCCAGCCCAAGCTGAACTCTTTCCTCCATGAAGGAAGAGTTTAGTGCAGAGGTGCAATACTAGGATAATCTGCAGCTGGGGGGGGGGGTTGAGGCAGAGCACACACACGGGCCGAGGTCCCAGAGCTCCTTAGCTCTGCACCTGGGAGAGGCTCCCCTGAGACTGTTCCCTCAGGTCTCAGGAGCCCTGGGAGGATTCCAAGACAACAGATCCCAGCACTGCAGCAGCAGCATGTGGTTGCCCGCTGGGTGCCCCACTGCCTCAGCGTGCCCTCCTGCACTGCTGCAAGGGCATCACGCAAAGGAGGTTTAGCTCTCCACAGCTAGAAACAGCAGAAAAAACATGCTGCAAGTCCCTCTTGCTCCTTCCAGCACAGGGTTGCTGGTAATCCCGCCACCATGTCCACCTCCAACCATCTGACCTTCTGCAAAGAGATGACATGACTTTGCCTTGGCGGGCTCTGGCCTGTGTCCAGCTCAGCTCTCAGCACAGTGAATACTCAGAGTGTGGCTTGGAGACATAGCCCTGCCCCGCCACCAGCCCGGGGCACCCAGTCCGCCAGGCAGCCAGCTGGCAAACTTGGGTTTCCATTTCACTCCATCGAGACAATCATGATATCCATGCACTGCACACCCCCCACCTCAGACACACGGCATCCACTGTTGGGAGAAGCCTTCGACGTCGAGGGGAAAAAGAGGTCCTTCTCCCCCGTCAGCATTCAGAGATTGTGATTTTGACTGTCTTTTGGCTCCTGCCAAACCCAGCTGGGTTGTCCTTTCCTTACTGCCAGGCCCAAAATATTGAGGTTTGCCTAAAAATCCTGAGAGCTTTCCATTAATGGCATTGCTTAGCTACAACTTTTTTGTTTTTCCAGATACCGTGAAGTCAAGAAACTGTCCTTTCCTCCCTCTTCTTCCCCTTATAAATTATTTTTAGTTAGAGCTGAGATGGAATTTAGACTGATGCTAAAAGACCAGGCAGGGAGGGTTGCAAAAGATAAACGTGGGGAAGGTATTGATTGCCGGAGATCAGCCCAAAGAAGGATCCTGGGGAAAAAAACAAACCAACAAAACCCACAAAGGATTGAAGGTAGCAGTTCATCGGGACACATCTGTTGTTGCTCCCAGCAACACTCAGGCATTCTGTAAGAAACTAGTGGTTGCTTCTCATGGGACCTTTTCCCATTTTCTGCAAACATCCTGATAAAATCCTACAGCTTAGCGTCCCCAGCAGCTCCCACCACCTGCCCTTTCCAGCCTCCAGCCCTGGGTTTGTCCAAGCTCTCACAGATACTGTGCAGATGAGAGCAGGCTACAAGAATCCCGGGGAGGAAGCACATGTCTTTCTGTACATCTAAATGAAAAATGCCCCGGATCCAGTTTCCTCCTCTTAAGATCGTACGAAACACATGTGCTGTTTCCTGCCGAGGAGTTGCAGGGAACCACCTTAAGCCATATGACAGGTTTGACAACAGCTGCAGCAAGATTAATGTTTTAACTACATTAGTATCCTTATTGGTGCTAAGTGGTTTTTCATATATTTGCTCTTCCACAGTGGTACTACAGGATATTTACCCATTGGGAATGCTATACTTTAAACAATAAAAGGACATGATCCTGTTCTCTCCTATACAAAATTTTTGCTCAATTCCCAAAGAATTTATTGGGATTGCTCACAATTTAAAGTAGTACAAACAAAACAAAAGAGAAACACAACTCCAGACCGGAGGAGTAAGGATGTTAAAGTTCAGCAAAGGGAAGGGCTGGCTGGGGAGGACCGGTAACAAGGAATACTCTGCTACAAAAGGACACCCCAGCATCCTCTAAACTTCTCCAGGAAGTTTTATGGGGTGAGATCTGATGAGTAAGCAGTATGACAACAAGTTGAGAAGTGTAGATCTGATGTCAAGAGAAGCCAAATACAGTAAAATGACACTTGCACGGTTAAGGGAAACCAAAGGAAACGGAGACGGCAAGATGTGGCTGTCGATGTGAAACCTGCACTTGCCTTGAGCTCCAGTGGTAATTAAAAAGGGGGAATGGGGTCTGGCTGTGGTGGGAGATGACTGAAAACAGGTAGGATTCACCTTGCCCTGAGGAAGAAGAAAATAACCAAAATGAAGTCAGTAATTAATCCACTCACTTCCTAGCACAGACCTGAAAGGTAATTATAACTATTTCTTTCAGGATTATTATGAGTTTTTCCATTGAATCTTTGTTTAATGATTTCTCTAAGAGAAAGAAAGAAGCTTTAGCTGCAGAGCTACATTGAAATATCCTCATATTTGGTCTGCCAGCCTTTGCCACCTGAGCGAAGCTGCAGGGATAGAGCTTTCCCTCACGATGCTGTCACCTTCTTTGCAAAAAGAATAATAGAGGGACTAAAACTTGTTAGGAGATGCTCATGACAATGGCTTTCTCAGCTGCCTGTGTTCTCAAACCATCCCAAAGTTACTTAGCTCCTAGTGGGGGTTTCACAACCTAAAATTTTGGGATGAAAAGGGTGAGGGGAATCTTTCAGGAATTTGGCCACATCTGCTGCTCCAAATTTACTGCCTCACATCTGAAAAAGTCCACATAAGGCAAGACAGAACAATTGCTCTTTACAAAATATTCACCAAGCGTAGTTTGTAGGGCAGCTGTTGAAGTGGATGCTTTTATAACCACATCTTAATAGTCCAAGAGCAATGTGATTGCAGCTTGTGCATCATCAAGCCAGTGTCTAATATGATGAAAGTAGATTGGCTAAAGGCATTTAGAAGAACAGAGGCCTTTTCTGTCATTGTCATTCAAATTGGGCTAGTGGTACTGAAGTCAACAAGCAGGAGTGTTATGGAGGTAGCTTCTAGTTGCAATCTGTCTTGGGGTGAATTCAAATTTGTGCCCCCCAAAATATTTTTAAACTATCCAGCAAAAAATAAATTGGGCTTTTAGTAAAGGATTGCTATAAGTTAAAAACATCTAAGTGGCTCTAGTGACAATAAATCCTGATCTCCTAAACTGCTGCTCATTAACAAAATGAAGAGCCTTCAAGTTGTGCAAAGTTTAAACTCAAATTACCAGGAATGCAGTGAGAATCTTTAAAGCCTGGGCTTGGAAGGTGAAGTGGGAAAATAATGAGAAGTTACATAAACATCAAGTGAAAGGGTTGAAAATGTGTGAAAAAGTGGTGCTTTGCTTTGCTGAAAAAAGCCAAACCTTTGCAGTGAGGGTACCAGGACTTGTGCTGGAAAATGGAGGTCCTTAATCTGCAAGTATCATTACAGCGCAAGAACATGAGGAGTTAAATCTTGCTTTCCCTCGACAGGACTATTTTTTCTCCTGCTCTGAGAAATAACCTGGTTAGACTTCTTGGAACAGCTGTTTTCTACCATCCTTGTCATCTGTTTTTCAAATTACCCAGATATTAAGTGATTATTTCTTATGATTTCAGCCTGAGAGCATCTGGAATTCTTGAAAACTCCCATCATTTCAGGTTTCCCTTCCACCTCCTTTACATCCTGTCTTCCTCTCTTTGGTCTCAAAATTAATTTTTCCCCTAACATGCTGATGTTCTTGAACCTTGAGATTCTCAATTCAGAGGGTACAGGCATGCATGCAGAGGAAAGAGTATTAATTATTCTTCATGAATCCTGTTTTTTTTTCAAAATCTTGTCCTTCTAGTAATAATTCTATGGGAAAGGACCATCTGAGTTGCTCATAAAATGCTTGCTGTTGTAAGATAATTCCTCGAAAGTCTCTAGGGAACACAAACTACGTGACCAGCTCTCAACCTCTTGCTGAAATGAGGAAATTGCTCTCCTTATCCTTCCATCTGGTGGATCCCCATCGCAGTGGTCAAATCCATGACCTTGCTGCCTCACCTGAGGTGTATTCCAAAGGTGAATCGGTGTCTAAGATGCAGACCACAGGCCTGAAGAGCTTAGTGGTGGAACACTAACCAATAAGTGTATGACCTGAAAGTTAACATCAAACAGAGAATGGGGGGCAGGAGCACGGTTGTCAAGGAGCCGAGGGAGAGGATGACTGAACACATCAAAGAAATGAAATGCAATGTCCTGGTTCACAGGATGATGCACTTCACAGATTTGTGACAGCAAGGAATCTCAAGACTTTAAGTGTAGCAAAAATATTCTGCTGGTTTTGTAACTGGATATTGCATATTCTTTAATTTGTCACGTGCCGCCTGTGTTAGGCAACGTGCATCCTAAATCAGGTACCCCTCGCTATAATTGCACTTGGTTTCTCTCTCTCCAAATCATAAAACACACCTCTGCTCTTTTTTGCATCAACCTAAACAGCTTCATCAGGGGTCAGCTCTGTGTTCTCCTCTGCAGTGCGGCTATAACACAGGACTTCTGATTTCTCATTTGGTTTCCTTATACAGATTCCTCGATGGAATACACCAGGGACTCGAAATGAGTTTTATTTGTCTGCCTTCAGGTCATTTGTGGTGATTGCTTACTCTTTCTAAAGGTTACAACTGTCAGCACCGTGCTGCTTTGATGTAGCAGTCTGCCACTAAGAACAGCACACACGGGCAACACGTAGCTGTTTGCAGTCTCTCCTGCTGTCACAACACCTCATCCACATGATATCAACAAGGCTTAAAGGACCTTATCTTGCAAGTCACTCTTTCTCCCTGTGAATAAACAGTGATGGATTATGTGGCCTGGGTTGTCACCCGCAATGTGAAGGAGCAGAGGGGTGCGTGGTCCTCGCCTGTGCAAACCATGCAACAACCTCAGCGTTACAATGTTGGGTCCCACTCCACACGTTGTGAGGATGATGAGTTGTTGGTCTGCTGAGAAATGGGGCAGTTTTGAATATGCCTCTCTGAGAATGATTGAGCAGGAAATGTGTGAGTGATGTGCAGGGTCTGTGGGTGCTATGTTATCTCACCCACTCTGACACAAAAGTCTTCACTACACCCTCGCCACGCCATGGCCCATGAAGCCGACCCTGCTTGGAACCGTCAGTGGCAGATAAACTAGGCAAAAAGCTGTACCGGTGCAGTTACACATCTTCTAGGGTCTAAGGTGGGATCTCTAGGTGACAGGTGTACTGACTTGCTTGAAACGAGATTTAGCACCTGTAGCACATCATTGCAGACAGCCTTTAATGAAAAAGTCCCGTGTCAGCAGTCAGAGAATGATCTTTGACCTGGGACCACTGTGGCCTATAGACTCATAAGCAACTAAAGTGAAATAAGAGCAGTGTCCAGCAAAAATCACAGACAGGAGGAGGACTTTGAGAAGTTTTCATCTATCTGATTGATCTGGACTTGACCAGACCTTGCTGAGCTTGGAAAATAAACGCAGGACTGAAGCTGTACTGCTTTCTAAAGCTACCTGACACCATTGCTGCTGAATTGGCACCACTGAGGTCATTGAATGATGGGTTGAATTTTTGTCCCACCTGGATTTTGAACACTCAGCAGCTCCCAGGCACCAACGCCCTTCCTCATAAGCACATCCATCATGACCGGCATTGATGGATTAGCCAAGGAGTGACTGGACATGAACTAATGAGCACCATTCGGCTAAGGCAGACGCATGCTAAAAGGGCAGCATAATGGGAGCTTTCATGCCGCAGGATGCATCTGCACTGGAGAACTTGTCTGGCCACAGCTTTGTAAACCCAAAAGTCTCTAGTCTGTTTGAGATGCAGAACATTATGCAGCTTCTGACAGCAACTAAGCGTAGGTAATGTCCCTGCCCCACTGTGTGGCCTCCCCACGGCCCACGGAGCCAAATTAGCACAGCAGCCTCTGCAGAGGTGTCCAAACCCACCCACACCTATTGGGATAGGATCAGAGCATGCCATGAATGGTAGTAAAATATCTACTGATGTTGACAGCAGGACCACGGCTGGGTGGAAGTTGTGATAGTTAGATCCTCTTTTGAAAGACAGTTTAAGGTGAAGAAACAAGTAGGCAGAGACAGTTCCCAGTATCACAGGGGGAAATGAGACTCACAGGACACCCAACAGCCTCTCAAGACTAAGAGCAGATGCATGTTAGTGTCTGTCTGGAAGGGCAGGTCCTTCCTACAGCCTAAGGCAGTCCTTTACCCACAGCTACACCCTAGGACTGAGCTCCCAGTTACCATTCTCTGACTTGCTCTAGTCCTGCCTCACTACTACCTCTCTGTTCTGTCTGTGGTCCTCTCTTCCAGGTCTACATTCATGGATCAACAATCTCCACATGCTATGGTAGAAATCTCCCTGTTCAAAAATTTCTCTGAACGAAAATTACCTAGAAACCTCAGCAATGGCCAGTATTATCTGCGAAAGGCAAAATTTACCCTCTTCACAAGATGCTCTCCAGAATATTTTATTTCACACCCTGGAGTCTGCAGCATCTGTTTCCCATTTGTAGCATCTTCTTTTCCATATGACACATGTGACCAGAACCCTGATGTAAATACTGTGACACTCCATATCTTCATGAGTACACACTGTCACATTCTCTTTTGAAGATAACTGGCAGCATACTGGATGCAAATAACAGCTGGAAGTAGGCAAGCAAGAGGGAGATCAGATGAAACTGTGAGTAAATACCATAGGGATTGTGTAGCGTGGGTGTTAGCTGGGAGATTCCTAGAAAACAGCACTAAAATAAGAGCCCCTTGACTTCAAACATTATTTACTTGTTCATCTAGACCTAACTATCAATTGGCAGAGAGCTGCTAGGGGCAAATAAGGATATGGCCAATGCAGGTTTGATGGATGCCTTTTGACAGAAAGGTACATTTCATACCCATTGAATATTTAATTAATACCCGCACAGCTTTAGGAGTCCACCACAGGGTTTCTCTTCCCAGAGTTTCAGCCTGGGAGAGGCAGTTCCGCAGAACACGTTACAGCACGGATCTTCCTCAGTGCAACATCTGGCAGCAGAATGGTAATTCATGTTGTATAAAAAATAGATCATCTGTATGCTATTTTCCACCCTCCTCGGGAGGGAACCTTTTAATTGGCTGATAATATCCCCCCTTTAGTCTGTCCTCTGAGAGGATTATATAAATCAGGCATCTAAAAGGTCAAGGGATTCCCAGGGGAGGATCCATAAACAACAGAAAGTTTATGCCACAGCCGTCCTACCGCCTCCCCCCAAGACAGAACCACAGAGGTCCAAATCCACCCCTCGCGTGGCCACAAAGCTCCTGTTGAGCAAATACTCCCATTAATGAACACTTGATTCTGTCTCACCAGGAAAATCCCAGTGAGTGGCACCATCCAGCCACCAGTTCTGGCTGTAAATTTGCAGGGGAGGGGAGTCTGGGCTCCCCTCCATTCACTGCAGCTCCTGCAGCAGGAGGTGGCAGCCACGCAGCCTCCCTTCCCCATGGGTGCTGTGCACGGAGTGTTTGGTGGGAGACTCTCCTGCCACCATCCATCCTCCTGGCTGCTTCAGGAGTGACCCATCTCAGCTACCACTCGCTCTGCTTATAACGAGCCTCGAGAGATGTATTGACTTTGTGCTTCCTCTGAGCAGCCAGGTTTCTCCAGCACCCCAGAGGAATTTGCAGCCCGCCTTTCCCCGTGACACACATATTTTCTGCCCTGCCGGAGGTCCACCACCAGCTTTCACAGCAAGCAGGGCCCATTCTCCCCGTGCCCCTGTTTGCACAAGCCAGCGAGCGGCTCGTCGGTCGGGCTGTGCTGCAGGGCCCCGGCACCCCACTTGCTGCTGGCGCTGCGCGGTGCAAGAGGAATCTGATCCCTGTCCCGGCAGAACTTGGTACCCAGAGGCTGCAAGTGACGGTGACCTACGTTTGCTCCGTGCCGCCGTTCCTGCTGCCCTCTTCCCCATCAGGCACGGGCTGTCCTTCTCCTATTCTTAGGGCTGCAGCTGTTAGAAGGCGGCAGCGGCCCCGCTGCAGTTCCCTGCGCTGCATCCAAGTGCTTTAACCTTTTTGCTGTTGCGCACTTTGGCTATTTTGGTTTTCTCTGGTTTGCAAATTCCTTAAGCCAAAACGAGGGAGAGGGCACCGTCTTAATATGGAAAGGGGGAGCTGCAGGCAACTGTGGTTTGCCGACCAGCCACTCAAAGGCACGGACGTGCGCATTAAACGACGAGCAGCCGGGCCGCAGTAAGGATAAGGTGGGAGGAAATTAAAGGCGGGAGGTGAAAGAGCATTTGTAACAGTGATGCTGCAGTGTAACTGCACCCACTGCCATGGCACTCCAGCCTAGGGGCAGGAAGAAAACTGGTATCCTGCCCCAGAGACCGGATTATTTCACTAACTCAAATTAGCATGACGGTGGGTTACAGATAACAATTTACTTAACTAAGCAAACCCAAAACTTGGACAGAATCGGTTTGCGACCAGCTGCATCTGACCATGTGACTATATCATGGTGGGTTAATGACAGAACCCAGAAGTCAGATCAATTCGTGGTCTTTGGCTTCAAAAGGGAAATCAAGAAAGAAAGAAAGACAGAAAAAAGAGCATCTATTTGCCTTCATTTCCTGCATTGATGAAGTTGCTTCCAATACTTGCAATTACTCTCTTCTTGAGAAAGGAATTAATTAGCATCATAATATATCTTCAAAGTTCCAAGAAGAATAAAGGGATTTGGCACAAAGCGGGATTCCTGGCATGGAAATCAGCCCCTCATCTAAACAGCAGGGGTGATTGTACAAGCATATTAGTGTGGAACAGGGGGATGCACTTCTCTTTGCTGCTGGAAGAATTTTGATGAATAAATCAAAACCCCTATCATGTCTGGAGGCACTAGCAAGGCACCTAGTGTTTGAGGAGGATCCATAATTGCTGTGTGCTAAGGGCTAGCTTCAGCTCCACAGAAAGCAACAGGAATGTTGTCACGGAGTTTGGGGGGGAGAGAGATCAGGCTCCAAGCCTGTCCTTTGGCAGAGAATACGCTGCATTCTCCCAAGCAGTAATTCAGTAGCCTCCACACAAAACATGCATCTCCCTTCTGAGCCACCAAACAAAGTCCAACTTGTTTTAAGTTAGGCAAAAAACATTCATTTCTATCATCAGACACTTCAGCTACCAGCACTATTGCTAAAATATTGCATTCTTTATGCCCTATTTATTGAGGCATCTTGATAGCATATCTGGAGACACTCTGGAGACACATTGGAAAAGGCATCCCTGTGTCAGACAGCGCGGGACGCAGAAATGAAAGACGATGTAACAGCAGATGAAGGCACTTCATCACAGATCCGCTGTTTGCAAAATTCAGAAGGGTAATAAAGTGACAGGCAGCAAGAGTCATAACCTGCCACACATCTAAATGCCACCGTAGCAGTAGGAGCACACTGTAAATCATGGCAGAAGATGACTCGGAGGTGGTATCTGAAGGACAAATAGCCATTGCTTCATCGGCCATTGACACTCAGGCAAGCCATGGCTGTGGTGGGCTGTGTCGGGCTGTGTCACTCGGAAAACGATGAGCCAGATAATGTCAAACCTGAAATATAATCCTTACAGTCCTACCTGACTTGAATGGAAAGGTCTGACATAAAGCAGATGTTGGAAAGAAAGAATGATTTTATGTATTCTTTAAAAATAGTGACTGGCATCTGTCAGTGCGACTCACATTCTTCCTTGAAGGTTTTTGCTGACATTAAACAAGAGAGTAGATAATTCTAATCTCATACTGGATAGAAAGGAGGGTGGAAACAAGAGGTGACTTGAAATGCAATTACATTTTGCAGTTGAGGGTGAGCGGGCAGGTGCAAGCAGTTACTGAGCAATCCGCTGCTTCGGACAGAGCCATTTGAGATGGCTGCACTTGTTATCTTCAATCTGTTTACAGAGGAGTAATTGAAAGTAGAGATGTCTATCAGGCCAAGTGTAACAGTTTGTTCATGCTTTTCTGCCCATTCAGTGTTGATGAAACGATGGCAGCAGCGATAAAGGACGAGGATCCGCAAGGTGTGAAACCTATCTGATTGGCACCAGGAGATGTTGTGATGGGCACGCTGTCAAGTTTGCCACCACAACCATGTTATTTTTACAGCTTGTGACTCATTTCGCTTTGTGCAACAGTTACAAAGCCGCTCCTGGCCACGGGGGCACACGCTTGACCGGAGCAGGATTCAGGATGGATTTTGTGTGGGTCGCTATATCTTAAAAGCAGAGCTCCCAAACACACTGGTGTGCAGGACAGCTGTGCCCAGAGCAGAAGGGTGAGGAGGCAGTGCCATTACCAGTGGACATGCCCAGGAAAAGGGGGCTTCTAACTTCACTTGGCTACTTCATTTACTCCATTTTACAGTTTCACCTGCTGTTTTCTTAGTGCTGTAACAGGAAAACTCTATACTAGGCATTTTCAATCAAAAATTGGTGGTGAGCGAAGCATGCAAAATTTTTTTTTTTCCTTTTCAGACCCAGAGCCGTGTTCTGGGCAGACTTCCCTAGAGCATGCTGCAGATTCCCAGAGTGAGACCTAAAATGACCATTCCTGCAAAAATGTGTGCTGCCACAACCAATTTAATCCTGAAACATGTAAAAATGTAGTGAGGAAAATAATATTTCTGGCATGTGTTGGCTTTTTTTTTTCCCCAAATTCAGAAACTTCCCTACCTAGAAGATCCCTTGAAGCCAGTAAAGATAAAGTGTAAGATGGAAAGTGTAAGGAAGCGGGCTGTGGGTAAGCCCAGCTCAAGCCATGGCAAAAGCCTCTCCACCGCAGGAGAGGGAGGGGGGGGAAATCTTATTTCTATTGTGTTTCCTTCTGCCCCATGTGCACAAATTGCTCATAGCATAATCTACCTTGGAAGAGTAACAGGAAAATCCCCAAATACTTGGTATTCTCCTGTTTTAGCTGCTTTATGCTAGTCAAGGACAACAGTTTGGGTGAGGAAATTAGCTTGAAAGTCATGGCAAGGCTGTGTGTTAAGTCAGAGCCGTTATGTGTACATGGGAACAATACCATGCTTACAGGGCAGCGACGGCAAGAGCCAAGTAGAAAAATAAAATCCTGACTTCTCACCTAATGCAAAGTGCCAGCCATGTCGTAGGGAAGCAAGTGAACATTTGGAAAGAGTTGGCATGGAGAGGATAAAACTACTGCTGTAGCTGCAGCCTGCTAAACGCCACAGCAGGCATTTGCTTAGGGCCATGATTACTGGGAAACATCACTCAGAAATGGAAATCTAGAAAGTAGCATTGAATACTGGAAGAAATAAGGAAAATTAGGCTATTCTATACCTCCACCAGATTGAGAAGAACAAAGTCAGGCACGGTAAACTTCAGACTATGTTGTCACTCATTACATTGTTTAATTCAATGCTAAAAGAGTATTTGAAATGTTATTTGTTACTTGGAAGAAGAAAAAAAAAGGCAGAAGAGGAAAAGGAGAAGGGCTCACAGTGGTCCTGGTCCTAAAAAAATAAATCCAACAACACTTTTTGAGAAAAACAGAGATGTATGAAGTTTGGAGTAAGCTCCAAGTATCTCCCTGCTTTTTGGGATGATCTTATAATCAGATTTGATTCTGGACTGTGTTTGGTAGAAAACAGCTTAAAAGTGAAAAGTGTATAGAGAAGAAAACACTGTCCTCTGCCTCAAACCTTCTAAGTAAAGTTTGTTAGAGGTTGCTTAATGATTCAGACATTCCCTGCATGCACTTACGTAAAACAAAACCCACCAGCCATACTACCCTCAAATCCCACCAGCCATACTACCCTCAAATCCCATTTATTCATTATCATGCTCTTTTGTCCTTGATGCTCCAGCTGGCACCAGCAGTGGCCACAGCAAGTAGCAGAGAACATCCCTCATGCCTCCGCAGCTCTGGAGGAAGGGCTGTGAGAAATCTCAGTAGGAAGCCTGCATGGCAAAGATTTTTTTTCACCCCTTTTTGAAGGCACAATGTGACTGAAGAACTCAGATAAGGCTCCAAATGCATCTGTCCTTTGGGGTGATTACTTGCAGCCAGAGCCTGTTGTACAGACCAAGACTGAAGATTCCCACTGTCACAGATAGGAACTGGATTAGGCTCCGCACGTATGATTTCTCCCCTCTTTTCCATAACTAAGAAGCAGTTCCAGCTTTGGGGTTGCATTCCCTGCTGACACAGATGATTGTACTGCACTGGATTGCCCCACAGGCAGCTTACTGGAGAAGGAAAAGTAGTGAAGAGAACCCCTGGAGTTTTAAATGATTAAAAAAAAAAAAAAAACACGGATGAATGTTACTCCTTGTGTCCTAATAAACAAACAATAGAAAACACCGCCAAATCTACCAGAGGCTTGAATCTAGGGCTGAGATTTGTGGCTAGCCAGAACCCAACTCCAACCCCAGCCCTGGCTGCCTCCCAATGACTCTGAATTTCACGTCTTTAGCTGTTGCTTATACAAGGCCTGAAACTATCCAACATCCTCACAGTAAGTTTGGTTTCCTTCTTGCTCTGAGATCCAGGGAATGGCAGAGCAGAGCACAGAGGGCTGTTTGTCTTTTGCAACCTATCTTCAGCTCCATAGATCAATTGGCGAAATTAAATTCAAGGCGTGAATGGCCCCGCTGCCCAACCGCTCCTGTATCGATTTAGCCCGTGCTGTCTGTGCCCCCGCGCAATATTTATGCCAAAGAGAATTAAAAAAAAAAAAAAATGCTGCTTCTTCAATATACTCTGACATTCAGCAGAAAAAGAAATGAAGGCGAGAAGGGGAGGGGGAAGGAAAGGGGAAAACAGTCAGTTCCCAGAATGAAAAGCACAGACATGTGTGTCAAACGGTTTTGTCTGGAGCAGCGGGACCAGGTGGCAGGAGGATGCTGCAGTCAGGAAAATACTCAGCTTTCTTTCCTAGCAGACGTGCCTGCATAATTGCAATTCGGTCAGGCTGTGTTGGTCGCCTGCAAGCTTTGCTGAGGCATAAAACCCTCAGAGGTTAAATTATTTAGCGTGGCAGGATTGAAGAGGAGAAAATCTGGTTCAAAAGTCACCTGCTGGAGGATATTTTGATAGAGAAGAGTCAATCAGTAGGGAAATCAGTATAAATAAAGCCCTCGCTCAAATTTTTCTCGAGGTCTGGATGCTAATCTCACGTTGCAGGGATTACATGGATAATCTGAGCAGGCAGATCCCCAGCTGACTTTAACAAGGCTGCTCTTCACAGTGGTTTTGAAGCTTAGCCCTGTAGTGGCCACACTCAGACTCTGGTGAGCTGGAAGCTGCACGCAAACCTGGAGCCGGTGGGCCAGGACGTGTGTTAGCACCCAGAAACCAAACCTGCTGCTCTCGAAACAAGGACACATGGTAAATCTTTGCAGGACTTGCTCCAGGCTCATACCTCCGAGCCAACATCCACCAGGATATCCAACAGAACAGGGAGACACCGTTGTATTTCTCGTTTACCCACCCACAACTCATCAGCTGGTTTTACCAGGGAGAAGAAATGTCAAAGGCAGCTTCTCCCCCAGCCCAGGCGAGGGACTGAACAGATTCACTCATTAGCTTGGTGGCACTGTTATCTGTCTTTTTCCCTCTTGCCCTCAATTTGCCGTCTGGGATATTACAATTCACTCCGATCTTTCAACCGCTTCCCCTTTGTTCACCCCTCTTTTGTATTTCCTTTTCTGCAAATACTCCAGCAAATGAGCTTCCCGGCAGGAACAAAGGCATTTAAGGCTAATGTTGCTACCCCTGCAGGAAAATGGTTTTCGAATTTATCATCATGTACAGAGCTAGGAAATATTTCATAGACTAGACCTTTTTTTCTTTTTTTTTTTGTTGACGCAGGTCATCCAAAACATTTCACAAGTTTGGGCTGATTAATGTGAAACCGTTTTGATAGAAAAATGGGGG
>VZSZ01006766.1:210307-224524 GCA_013398815.1 Ibidorhyncha struthersii | reverse complement strand
AAAAAAAAAAAAGGCTCTTAAAACCATCAGAAGTCAATATTGAGGATGACATGTATTGATGTGTCCATCCAGGGAGACAAAGGCCTCGCAGACTGCTCTCAGCTGAAAGCAAGGCTGGTGTGCAGGAAAAGGCAGGAAAAGACTCTTAAGGACGGTTTCCAAGTCTTTGGCTTTCACGTTGCCAAGAACATTGTCTGCACTGGACAAGGGTGCGTACAGCATGTTAAAGAAGGCCTCGTAACAGCTATCTGCAGGGACTGAATCAGACGGCATGATAAATCATTTCAAATAAAGGTACGGGATGATATCCAGAGACTTCAGGCTTCAATCTAATTAGGCGCCTGGGAGCAGTGCTGAGCTGCTGGATGAGCTGCGTGCAGATCCAGGGCGCCGTGGCCACGACCTACATTTAGGGAACATCCAGACCTCCCACCCCATGTGGGTGTGACGCTGTGGGGTGCCATCGAGGTGGCCAGCAGAATAAGTGATGGTGGTGGTCTCGGTGGGGAGGGAGGAGTGGGGTACGCACGCTAGCTACCCTTAAATCGGGGAACAAAAATCACCTTGTAATAAGGTTCCAGCACCAGGAAGCTTGTAATTCTTCTGGTGACACGTCAAGGCCCATGACATCATGCCTCGGTGTCATGGCCCCACATCATTTTATCATGAGGTAATCGGGTCAGCCCCAGAGTAAGGGCCCTTTAAATCAAGCGGCGAGAGTCAGGGGCTGTTTCTGATCGAATGACAGCCCTGGGGAGAAGGTGCCATTCACAGCCTCCAGAATGGGTCTGTCATGCAGCTGCAGATCTCAGGAGGGAGGAGGGGGGAAACTCCAACACCCAGGTGTAGGTAGTTTGTCCTTGCTTGGAGGCAGCCAGATGCTTTAGCATTTCAGACAGAGCATAGGAGGTGGGGGAAGGGAAACACACACATTCTGGTTTTTGCAAGGAGACAGACAGAAAGGAGAGAGTCCATTAGACGTTAACAAATTATCCTGCAATATGCCGGGCAGACGAGGCCAGCTCCTTAACTCCACAGCTGGCAGCTCTAGGCAGAGATGCCAGTTTCTATGTGTCTGACACACACAGACTGCAATCACATGCCAGACTACGTGGTGCTCTCCCCTGCTGCACCTAATGCTTCCTAAGGGTCCACCACCGGCAGCACCGTGATTTAAGACCGGGGTGAATATGTGACCTGCAAGGCTAGTTAAAACACTAAAATAAATTGCCGGAGGAGGGTATGGAACCATCATCAGCAGCAATTTTTAACAGCAGGTTCATCATCCTGCCTGCAACCAGAGGCATGGAGCAAATAACCTTGCAAAGCCCTCTCCAATGTAGTTTTTATGATTTCATGGTTTAGGGAAGCAGCGTTGAGAGCTCTGAGCCCCGTTCCACATGTTTGCTGCTGCCTGACCAACAAAAAGCAGAAAAAAAATAAATATTAGAATATTCTTTCCCCTTATTTATCTTAATCTTGGTCTATTAAATGGTCTCCAAATCCAGTTTTAGAGGCCTTCCTCCTTCACAGCTCTCAATATATGATAGGCCAAGGAAGAGGTTCTGCCTTCACCTTCTAATCGCGAAGGTTTGTAGTGCTTATATCAGCCTGACCGATTACAGCCGTCCCTGGAGCACATATCCTGGCAACGGGCTCAGTGCCCTCGCTGCTGCAGAAGTAGCTCAGTCCCACTGACTGTCCTCTTCCAAATCCACCAGACACAGAGCTAAATCCTGGGAAGGGCTCTTGCCACCTCGCACAAAGTTTGATGGAGGTGGGTGACTAGGTAACAACCTGAACCAGTAAATTAAAAATAGTTTATACTTCTGGATCAGAGCATCCCTCCAGGCTTCAAAGCCAGGAGGTGAACTGCAAGCCAACCCATGTGTTATTTTTTCAATCATGTCAGAACTTTTGAGACGATCTCCTGAGTTTGCAGGGTGGATGTATGAGATTTGAAGGTCTGGGTCTGGCAGAATTGAAATGGTGCCCGATCTGAGCCTGATAGTTGAGGTGCAAAGTATTTCCCAAGAGAATGTTAAGCACCCTCACCTTGAGTCTAAATCATTTTTCTGGCGGGGGCTTCCTCTGTCACTGGGTACACTCAGAGCCTCGAAGGACTGAGTCAGCAGTGCATCGGTTACAACATTTACCCAAATAAAGATAATGACATGACAAGCAAAATCAATTTTCATATGGTCTCTAAGCTGAGATTTGCTTCCAGAGGTTAAAGACACAGGGCAATACCCTTCAACAAAGCTAAACAATTTATAGCAGCTGAGGCTCTATCCTTCGGAGCTTAACTGCTAAGAGCAGGGAGAAATTAATTTCTGAATCCAGTGCATGTTCAGCCAAGCTTAAAGTAAATGGGGATTATTATTCTTTTCAGGTGAAAAGCAGATTATAGAAATAAATATACATCGTAGGTTTAAAAGAAAGACTTCAGGAAGACAGCTGGATTCAGAAAGAAATTAGTCAGAAAGCAACTTCTGAAAGCATTGGATATTCTTTGCCATTTCCCAATCGATTCTTAGCTCAGAAAGCAAGAAAACAGCCGACACTTCTAATAGCTGCTTTTGGAAGCACAGTCTGCCCAGCAGCATGATTTGTGGGGCTTGCTTGAGTTCCTGGCAGTCGCTGCAGATGAATCAGTGGTTTCTTTTTTAACATCTTCTGTGATAATAGTCTGGCAGCGAGACAAACTGTTGCTTTCCTGCAATTCAGCTTTGCATGATGCTGTCCTCTTTGGTAAAGCAGACATTAAGGTTCAAAATCCGAGAAGGCCCTAATGTAGAGAATATGTCCTAAAAATACCCGCGCCGCAGATCAATTTCCCCATTGCTAACATGTTTACACATTTTTACTTTTTTTTTTTTAATCTGAGATCAGCGCCCCATTCTCAAGCCCTTGGCCAAATGCATAATACCCTTTCTTTACTCCAGGTCCCTGCAGTTTTAACTCCCCGCTTTCCCTTCTCAAAGTACATGCAGAGAGGCTGCATAAGTGCAAGCTGACTCTGGGGTAGGAGAGGACCGGGGAATCAGACCAATTGCCTCCCCTTCAGCTCCATCAGGATATTTTCAATCCAAACCCTGCTTTCTTCCCCACCTAAAATGGGTAAGCTGACTGTTGCTATTAAAAAGTGTACCGCTGGAGAAAAACAACTAAATAAATAAAAGATTTCTGCGAGATCGCTGCTCACCAGCAGTCTTTCTATCAACCGGTCTTCCTGGCACAATCTTCTCATGAATAAATAGCTGCACAGTATGGACCGTTAAGGCAGACCACAGTGCAGCACCCAAAATGTTGGCCTGGGACCTCTCCTTGAGAAGGCTCCCACTAATCTCCCAAAAAGGGGCTCAGATCGGTCGGAANNNNGACAAAAGCCGCTCACACACTCAGCTCAGCTTGATGCTATTGACAGCCGAACCCTTGCAGCAGATTTCTCTCAGCGTGAATTCCTGTCCCTGAAGTGTGCTTTATCCCCTCTAAACAGCGAACAACAAAACAAGTTAGCGGAGGAGTCACTTCAGCTCTTGAAGGTATAGCCATTGACTACGGGCTTTACCCTCCGCAACCACATAAACACCAGCCAAGTCCTGCACAAACAAATCAACTGGAGAACAGATTGAAAAAAAAAACAAAACCAAACAACAAAACCCACAGCAAAACACTAAACACAGTCTTTCTTTTCCCGTCTCCCAGCACTCAACCAGGCATAGTAAATGGATGTTTCCCTAGGGTTGAGTAAGGAGGGTTGAATTAGTGCTTTACAGAACAGGTGAAGCACGTACCCAAACCTGAAGTTTCTCAGGTTGAGGGTAAAAAGGTTGGTGATATAATAGTACGTATTCCCAGTATTGCTCACGCATAAGCAGGACTGACCGAGCACATGCATAAAAGCAGCTGCTAAATTGCTTTTCCCTTTCAAATGCTTCAGTGTTTGACACTTTCTGCTTGCTACAGCAAGGAATCAATAATATTTTTCTTGTCTTTATGCTTTCTTTAGTTTACTACTAAAAAATAATGGGGAAAGATCCGTTACAGTTCATCGTTTGGCCCAGTACATTTAGAAACTCAAGAGATGGGCAAGCGTCTTCTGAATCTTTCTTCAAACACTGAATCTGACCCATTTTTGAGGTGTCTCAAATGTTACAATGGTCCTTTCTAGCTCTCATCATAAAGAAGTCATGGCAGGTGCTGCCTGCCTGGCCCTCATCAGTCCTTCACTGAGTCAAAGGCTCACACAGTACGTCTTCCCATACGTTATCCCTCCCCTTTAAAACTGAAAATAGGAACTATGGGCGTTGTGGCATTGGCACCCCAAAATACTTATACTTTCTCTGACTGGTGCTTTGGTCATTCTGTGCTTTACAGTTGGGGATGAAAGCCTTTGGCATGCTGAGCCCAGCTCAATGCCACTGACAGCTGAACCTTTGATTAATGCCTAATGACGTGAGAGACATTTTGGCTTCTCTGTATGATTGTTCTGGCCTTCCTTTACACTCCACCTGGGATGTGGGATCGTGACATTATTTAGGGTTCTCCCAAGAGCAAAGACATCTTAGTTTAATTCAGCCTTTGGTTTAAGATCAGCTGCGCTGGCTCTTGCTGACCAACGCATTTCTCTGCACAGCACATACACGCAATTGTGTTTGAAATTGAACACAAATACACAATAGGGAGAGAAACATCAGCCACACATAGACCTCCTTGAAATGTGACCTCGCTGCCCTTTTTCCCTGTGTCGTTAACGCCTTAACTCCCCATGTTGTTATTTTTATCACTTGAAGCACAAAAAGTGAGAGGTGGAAAGGACTTTGCTAGGTATCTAGCACAGTATCTTAGGGTGTGATTCAAGCCTCTTGTTCACAACCACAGCAAATATGATTTGTGTGGAGTACCAAAGGCAGGGACTAGTAGTGTAAAAACACTGTCCCCTTCTCTTGGTGAGTTTACACTGACCCAGAGCCACAGGGGTCGGGGCAGACCAGATATTCACTCTCTTCACATTGTTCTCAGATGCTGACACATCCTCCATGGAGCCTGGATGGAGCCCTTGCTCCACCCCTTGTGTTCAAGAGGCTTTGGAAAATGCGGTCATTGAGCCCTTTCACAGAGCTTTGTGCAGCACCTATTTACGGTACTGAAGGAATGAAAGTGAGAGCACAATTCACCAGAAAGGAGATTCAGAGACAGAAAGTGCACAGGAAGAAACATGACCTGCATCTCGAGCAACAAGCCCACCCTCCACAGTGAAGTCAATAACACTCATTCAGCCGAGACCAATACTTCCAGAGCGGAGAATAAACCAGTGCCAATTACAATTGTAAGGAAACAAAGCATTTTCCTGCACCTTCCAGTATATCAGAGTAAGTAAAGGCTAACTCCCAGTCTTGATCCTGAAACCAGTCTACTTCTGCTCCTAGTCAGGATCTCTAGTGTCTACCAGAAAGATTAGAAAGCTGTTATGAGTACTAGAAAAATCCAGGTCCCAATACACCAGCTCAGGGATTTTCCCCTTAACCAGGGTAGATAGTAAAGACAGAAAATCCAGAGCCTAAACAGAACCAAGAATGGCTGTTGTTCAGTTATCTGCTTTGGATTTTTTCAATGCCTTATTAGGATTTAATTGACAAAGAAGAAAAAAAAATAATAAAAGGAATAACAAATCCACAGCCCGACAAGCAGGGAGAAGGCAAGAACGCAACAATTTTATAAGACTGATAAATTGAAATGAACACAAACTCCATAGCCATGACCTTTTAAAGTGTCACTTATACTGAGAGCATTGGCATGGAACAGTGCTTTTGATTTGTGCTGTGATCAGAAACACTGAGAAAATTCAATCCGCACTTTGTTACCAGCTGAAGCCAATCAGCCTTTGCCAGCGTAATTTAGAAAACCCCAGGATTTTTTTCTGCTGCAAGGTAAGAGTGAACGTCTGTCCTCCTTCCCCTTGGTTGCCCACTGGACCCGCAAGACCTCTTTAGGGGTTATATAAAATAGATGTGATTTTTCCAACCATTCCCCAGCCAAACACCAATTTCTCTAATTGCATGTATAAGGGTAGTATGGGGGGGGGTCATTGCCAGCACTGCTGCCTTCTGTCAAACTGCTCCTTCGGAAATATCTGTCAGTTTGGTAGCCCCCCCATCAGAAAGAAGCGCTTCTGTTTTCTCTTACAGTCATCTACTTGACTGCCCTATGACAAGGAGACCCACCAACAAAGCCTCCCTCTGTGTGACACTACAGGTCATTTGTGGTGTACGTAAAAGATCTTATGTTGTCCAAAAAATGTCTGAGATGAGATCACATCTCTCCAAAGATATCTTCTCCAAAGACAGGCAGGGCTTGGTTAGACATGAGTGTACACGCTTGCCCAAGCCTGAACCTGTACAGTTAGATTACATCCACAACGTAAAGTCAGTCTCTCAGAGATGTACCTTTTACACAATGATGCATGGAGTAATATCAAGGATGGCAACTTTAATATAGACATGTGCTAAAAGTGGTATAGGAGAGGTAACATGAGCCATAGAGTCCTTGAAGAGCCTGCCTGTGTCACACATTGTCTAGCTAAAAAGGAAAACACTTCCAACATCACGTTTTACAAGGATTCAGCAAGTGAATAGACGATCCAAGGGAAGCGTCATCACAACGTACAGGTTCTGGCCCAGGAAGTCATCTATTCCTACACATTTTCCTAGCTGTTAACTGGAGGTGGGACCTTGCCAGAAATGAACATTTAACCTATTATTTTTTTCTAACCTAGTGTGACTGGTTTCAGCTGAAAATAGTTTGTATTGCTCCCTTGTATGAGCCCAGAAGCTGTATAAAATAGAAGGGAAAGCTGGTATTTCTAACCAGGCAAACAATCAATATGCCTTGGAAAAACACAACGAGCATATCTGCAGCCTGGTTTTGCCAGCCCATAAACTATGACTTATTTACACAAGTCTTGGTTCATTTGGGAAAGCTTTTGAGCAGCAGCTCCACACCTTATGAAGTTAAAGCACAATTCTTTCTGATAGCGAAGAAATAGAAAACCAAAAAGCATATGTCACTGTGTAGATTAAGTAACGTGATTGCTTTCTATTAATATAGTACAGGAGAGAGGGGAGTAGGGGAGAAGTACTGGCAAAGGAGAAGGGGTATTAAGCTAATAGATAAAGCTGGTACAAGAACACAAGAGACATGACTGGCCACAAACTGTAGAGTAGAAACTAGATTACAAAATTCCTCATCATTAGAGCACATGCTTCTGGAAGGAACATTTCATCAGGCCGTATAAGACCTTTTGGCCCTCAATTCCCAAGTAACATGTTGAAGAATTATGGCCTTAGAGAGGATTAAACTACAGCTCTGCCATGGATGAGCTTGGCTCCATGGGCATAGCTATCAGCTGGGAAGGGTAGAGAGAGTTTTTGCAAAAAGTCCATTGCATTGAGGATTATTTCAGCAAGAATATGGAAAAAGTTCCCCTCTCATCTACATTAAGATGGTGCCAGGATAATAAATGATGAATTGATTTCTCAGAGGAGTTTTCACACTTATCATTCTGGAAGACTAAGATTAATTCAACCCCAAATTAAAGCAAAGGGACTGGAGATGCCTGAAGACCTCTGTAAATCTATCTTTCAGAATCCTTTTTCGGCTCTTTACGGACTCGATGAAGCTGCACATAATTTCAAAAGATTTGAAAAATTGTGTTGGGTTGGGTTTTTTTTCCCCAGTCACCAGACAGTTGTCTTTATCCCACAGATTTTCTCTGGCCTTTTTCAGATTGCCTAAAAAATGAAATAAAATTGCAGTATTACAGCCTGCCATGGCTTCAAGACCCCATCCTCCAAACCCTGCCATTGCATCCAGATGACTTTGCCCACAGCACTACAAGTAATCCCTTTCTAAATTAAAAGGCAGGTGTGATACAAGGGTTTTTTCCCCCTTTTTGTGCTCCTGAAGTATGAATAAAGAGAAATTCCTTAGCACGAGTAGATAACACATGAATAATTCATCAGCCCCATGTTCTCTTCCAGATGTAGAGACCCATGTGCAGATTCCTGTGCCTTTGAGTCTCCGCGAGGGCTTGGATACGATTGAGACACGGACTTCTCTTATGCTAAATCTTATTTCAGCTCTTAGACCTGTGCTAGCAGCTTTCTCAGGCTGCAAGCAAACTCCCTGATGAATTCCTTCATCTCCTTCTCTTTGTTTGTTCTTCCTTTCATTTACTTTGTCCTAGACGCTTACACAAAATCACCCCCTACTTCACAACTCTTGCAGAAAGGAATAAAACATAGAGAAACGTTTTACATTTACCCACAGAAACATGTCTCTCTCATCACAGATGCGTGTTGCCTCAGGTTTAACTGTGGGGACACACATCTGATTGCACAGAGGAGAATTACCAGATTTTGCTTTGCATCAGACAGGTCACAAAAAGTCCAGAGTCCTTCCCTGGCTAATTTACTTTTTCATTTTACAGAAAGACATTAAAGGAATGGCAGAACAACACTGATAAAATATTCCTTCAGTTTTTAAGCTGCCTAATATAATAGAGAATATTAGTCAAAGCCCAAAAGAGAATCATATGTTTCCCCAGTCACAAATGTCATTAGAATTACTTTCCAGCTTTAGAAAGTTCTTTCCAACTTATATCTTGAGTGGTAGTTACTAAATTAGGCTGAAAGTCTTCCATCTATTCTATTTTTTCCACAGAAGATACATTATTTTAAATTTATCTCAGAATGATTTTTTTTTTAATTTCTTTTTAGTGTTGATGGGGAAAAGAAAGGGAGGGGGTTTCTTTTGGTTTTCATCCAACAGTATTTACATTTGGGTCCTTTTTCACAGTGTTCAAAACTGGAAATTTTAGAGGTTTCTTTTTTTCAATGAGAAATCTAAGTTTTCTATGAAAAAAAAACCAATTACAAGTGTTTCAACCACCTCAAGGAAGAAAACATGCTGAAGTACCGAACTTTAGGTCCAGCTGCTGCTCCCTCCCAGTGCTGCCAAGCGGTCACCTAATGATTTCCCTTTGCCACAGAGCTCACATAACCAACAAAGCTCTGCAACGGCGATGAGAGAGTGCCACCAGAAGGCCACTGTATGGTGAGAAAAACACAACACATCACAGTACTTAGCTGAACCCTTCTCTAAAGCATAGACTTGCAAGTTAGAGTCAACCAAAAAGTGACAATTTACAGCAAGAATTGCTATGAACTTCCAGATAGCCCAACATTGGTAATATTTGCTTTTCTGGACTTCTACTGTACTGACTGAAAAGATGATGTTGCCCTGGGTCACAACATTATGCAAACACATATACTAGAGGGAGCACCTTGCTGCTTGCTCTCCCTTCAGTTTCATTCATGTTTCTCAGGAAATTGTGTGAAATAAAAAACCCTCATGCAGCAATCCAGGAGAGCAGCAGGACTGTAGAGACGGAAAACAGAACAACTGGCCATGCACAAGGGCTGTCAACTGCGTAAAGAAAAATTGAGAACAGATACAGAAAAAATATTTCTCTTCATACTCATTTATAGTCTTCTTTAGACAGTATGAGGACAGCTAGCACGCATGCAAAAAGTCAGTTACGTGTGCGCCTTTCCCGCTGACTTTATCTTGCTAATAACAGCACTCACACCACCGCCAAATACTTGGAAGGTTTTACCACTCTCCTCATGCCATGTGGAGGGCTTGTGAGGTCATCAGCTTTCATACACACACAAAAAAAAACTGAATTCTGCACAATTAAGTTCATTTGGGACAGTGCCAGTTCAGGGAAGGAAGATAGATATTGTTTTAAGATGTGTTTATTTGCAATCCTTACACCTACACACACATTCGACTATTAATGTAGGTATCATAAACAGGGCTCTGTGCATGCCTGTTTCTCTGGGAAGAAGCTGAGCAGAAAGGAAATGACAAAACATTTTCTAAAGTCCCTACTATGCTTATAAAATGACTATTCCAACTGTGAAATAATCCTTCAACTACTCCTGGATACCACAGATAAAATTTGGGGGTGTAAATGTACTACCAGAATGTGTCAAAGTGTTAATTTCTATACAACATTAACACCAACAGATTACCTTTACTCATATTTGAATCAAGCCTGCTGAGTCTACATCACCGGGGCGCCTCCACCGACCGGAGCCACGCTTGGTCCCCAGCCTGGCTGTCCACATTGCCACAAGCAAGGGCAGCCGCTAATACTTGGCACCTTGTTATTAGCGTTTATTAGTGGAAATATTCCGTGTTGTGTGAGTCAGCCCTACTGAGCGCGTGGGTATATTTAGGTGTATTACACCATGGCATAAGCCAGCTTGATCAAGGCTGTATTGCTGCCTATCCAGCCAGAGGACCGTTCGCTTGTGAAAGCAGAGATGATTTGAGGCTGTGTGGGTGACCGTGAGGAACAATAGCTGGAGGTGCTCACAGCCAGGCTAACGCATAACTCGTTTAGCACATTGCAAGTTTTACATGGTATAGGGAGAATCGTTATTTGAGAAAATCAGCAGGACATCAACAGGTACTCGGGGTCTGACCTGCTTGTGCACTTCTGAAACCCCCAGCAGAGCCTCCAGCTGCAATTTAAGGCACCTAATTACTGTAGACAGTCCTGGCTGACTCCGTGAGAACCAA
This sequence comes from Ibidorhyncha struthersii, assembly GCA_013398815.1. Classification (NCBI taxonomy): domain Eukaryota; kingdom Metazoa; phylum Chordata; class Aves; order Charadriiformes; family Charadriidae; genus Ibidorhyncha; species Ibidorhyncha struthersii. The sequence continues at coordinate 213,871 of VZSZ01006766.1, read as the reverse complement.
ATAAAGATATGTTTTCCTTTTGTCCCTGTATCGGAAATGAAGCAAACACTTGATCAGCTGAATCAGAAGAGAACTATAACGTCAAACCTTTTCCAAGGGTCCATTTCAAAACTCCATATACCTTGCAATAAATAAAGACTCTCTTGTACCTTGTGGTTTTTCTAATTTACCACTATATTTTGATAATCAAATTATCAAACATTTGATGTGGGACTTAAAGCAAGAAGATTAGAACACAGAAAGCCAGGCAGAAGGGAAAGGAAAAAATTGGAGCCATCTAGTAGTACATCAACAGGAATGACACCCCAGAGGAAGAATCTGAGATATCCATCTATATTTCACCATCAAACCAGTGATACATCATTTTGCAATTAATTCTGAAAGCAAAAACATTAAGTATTGATTATAATTAGCTCTGAGGTTTAATTAATTGTTTTCTTTCCTGAAGTTCCCCAATGTAAAATAGCAGTTTACAAGATTGTGTTGTGCAAAAACACAACAGCCAGTAAGACCAGAGCAGCTTTGGACACGAAAGGAGAATCCAGTACATTTAGTCTGGTCGGCAACTTTTCCCTGCTTGGTGTTTAATTACATGCAGAAAAAATTTGCATTTTATTTGATTTTTAGTGTTATTAAGTCTTTGGTCTCAGCAAAGAGCCAAGCCAAGTCTGAGAGTTTTCTGCTGAGCCCATTGACACAGAAAGAAAAAATTCTATTTTTATAGTTGCACACCCAGAAGGTTTGCCCAGTGGCTGGGGTGTTAGTCCAGGCCTCAGGACCTCTGCAATGAACTCCTTGCAGTGTTGCAGACCTCTTGCTCAACTCCCATCGATGCTGACTCCATCTAGCATGGTACCTCCGTCCCATAGGGCACTTTGCTATCCACAGTCACCTGCCTCTTTACTCTCCTTTACTGCTTCATTCTTCAACGTAAGGTCCAGAAACACATGTATGGTGACTAAATTAATGTCTTTTCCCAAACGTGTGTCAGGGCAGGTGTATAATTCAAGCTACAAATAGGAACCTTGTGCCTTGCAGTTTCAAAAGACTTGGGCCAAGCCTCAGGTGTTGTAAATCCCCAGAGTTTCATTGAATTCTGTACCTTAAAAGTAGCCTGCATCTATTTTCTGCTTACCAAAATGACACCAAATTACCAAGCAACCCCTAGCACTAGGGTGAATAATTGTATAATTAACAGCAGTTTAGACACCTGGATTTTGCATGTGGATGTATCTTTAATGAGAGACTGCACTGGAGCAAAGAGGTCCGATTTGAATTCCAGCTTTCTTCAGCTATTCCTCAAAGGTAAAGCCCTTCTCAACAGCAGCATTCACATGGACTTGCCCTTTGCGGGGAGAGCAGGAAAGTAACGCAGGTGAAGAAGCCCAACAGAAGTTTCCACATGAGTGCCTCAAGTGCTCGGATGCTTCGTCTTCTGGTTGCAGTTTTCCCAAGACCATTGTTCTCATTATAAACAGTTGACTCAGAAACATTGCAAAAGATTTGAAATAAAGCATTCCCGCCCCATCCCCTGCTGCTCTCTTCCCAATACACAGAGATGCTTAAAACAAACCAGATGTGCCGCATAAGGCTGTTCTGTGATAAAATCCTCAGAAGGCTCTTGCTTTCCCAGCCTGTCCTCGAGTATTAGAAGTGGCCAGTTCATTTCCGTAAGTTATTATGCAAAATAGCCTGACAGGCTGGGGTGCTAGGCAGATGATTTCCATTCTCTAATGTGACTTTCACACTCTCCTGATGATATACAACTTTAATAAAAAGCATAAGAAGAAAGTTCAGCTGAGTTGGGCATGTGGTACACAACTCAATCCCATTCCCCCCTCGGGCACTAATTTAAAACATATCCCAGGATGCTGATAGTCATCCAGTGTGCTGAGAGCCTGGTGAAAATGCACACAAGTTCATGCGCTGGAAAGTCATAAACGAGCAATGTCATTTTGCATACGGATTCCCAAGTGAGCTTCATTTCCAGCACAAAGGTAGGACGCATTTGGCTCAGTTGATAAAAAGACACAAGGTAATACAAATCAGTTCTGTAGTAGCACTTTTAATCCCTTAAACTTTTAAGTAAGCATGTACTTTATAACTGGGAGAGACCCAAGCGGCCTGAGAGGTCCCCGACACAGGGCAGAGTTAGACACTCTGAATCTCAAGGTGTTACCAAGAAATACCAGCTTCAAACCACCCCTGCCAGCCCACCACAAGCTCTCCTGGGGCTTGACTAACCTTCAGAAGAAGCTGAAACTATCCCATAGCTTTTCACAGCCCTTTCAAAAGCCCTGGGAAGCACAAATAGTCCGTTACAACTGTACCCTAACTACCTCCATCGGCCCAAGTACCACAAGTACATGGGGACAAGTTGGGTACGAGAGAGGGAAAGAGAGGATAGAAAAGGAGAGGGAAAGGGGAGGAGTAAGATAAATACATACAATATCTGTTTGTAATTGCTCAAATTATCAGAACTGCCCTTTGCCAAAAGCTACCATTCCCTGTAGTCCTCCCCTCCATCATCCAACTTTAATATCGCTAAATTCTTCATGCGTGTGCCTGCTCAGGTATAAAGACCTTCAGGACAAAGCACGGGCCAGGCATGCTCTGTGAGAGATTTCTCATGCCCCCAGCACCCCCACCTCTACAAGCAGCCATGCAGAAGGCTCCCATTTGTCAGAGTGATTCAAATCCCTCATCAAAATTCAGCCAAATGGCGTTTGCAAAGTGACGACCCTCCTTTGGGTCATTATTATGTAAGGAAATAAATTGGAAAGAGAGAATGAAAAGACCCAGGTGAATGGTCACACAATGGGAAGACTGCAGTGCTCCCAGTGCTGCCACGTGCTTCGTGTTCACCCTCAGTGCTTTAAGTAACTGTCTTCTCCCCTCTCCAAAAACCACAGCTCCCTTTAATACAAGAAAATCTTATGAGCTTTCCCATAGAGAGAAAAGAAGGAAATTGTTTCATAAGAGGGAGGTTGATTTTCACTTTAGTTCCAGTAGCACTGGGAATTAATTTCTATGCTATCACCAAATGCAGGGGTTATACTGAAGCAACTTTGCTGAGGAAAGGCTCCTGCCTCAAATTTCATGTTGCATTTTTGGGTTAGGTTTTTTTTTTTGCATTGCAGCAAAAAAAGCACCCCGAGCAGCACCACATTGCACTGGACACTATATAGACATAGATGGAAATAAGGATCCTTATCCCCAACCCAAGACAAGCAATATCAAGTGGACACACTTGATACAGATGGGGAAAAAGAAATGGTGAAGTCAGTGTCGGCTGCCATCAGGGCACAGCAGTGAGGATGTTTTCTGGTTTATTTCTGGTCTATTTCGATACATAATCTCTTTAATGAATCACAGTGGGTGAAGTCACAGATGCTCAGGCTGAGGGGTACAGAGGGTTAAGATCACAAAGCAGTCTCATGCTGTTTCTAGTGACAGCATTTGTCTTTGCTTCACATCACATTGGATTGAGCACTGAAATATGCAACTAAAATAATTTCCAAGAAATTAATTACTTTTTTTTTCTCCCAGATTAAAAAAAATATT
>VZSZ01006766.1:195550-210290 GCA_013398815.1 Ibidorhyncha struthersii | reverse complement strand
GGCGGGGGGGGGAGTTCAGCTAGAGTTCACTTATCTCCCCCCAAAATACAATTTGTTCTCCTGAGCCCCTTTTGAAAGGGCACCTTGACATTTGTAAGAGAAAGTATTTAGAGATGTGAATGCCATCCCTTGCTTTCTCCAAAACTTCCCAGTTGTGAAGAGTGGCCGTAGGTGCTGTACAAAGCACAGAGCAGAGAATGGACGGCCTCTATCCTGGGGGCTGTAGCAGAGGCCAGAGAGAAGAGGACAGATGAGAACCAGACAAAGAGACAGAGGAGAAGAAACAAGGGGAGAGGGTTAGGGAGCGCAGGCACCACGGGCTCGCATGGCACCTCACCAGCAGCTGCCCGGCTCAGGCTCAAAACCTCAGTCCTGACAAACTGGAAATCATGACATTATCTTTGGTATTTGAAAGAGACAGGGAGCTAAATAAGGATGAAAAATTCACAAGGGGCGGGGGAGGTAGTGACGAGCCAAGTGATGTTAATTGTTCTATATATTTTGGTCTTTTCCATGGCACAGAGGGCACAAAAGAGACCCGGCTGGTCAAGGGGCCGGTGTTTCACACCTTGGGTTTGTTTTCACACAAAGCTAAGGAAAGGAGAAAATGGGATGACAGCCGAGGTACCTTATCATTCTCTCCTCACCTCTCTCCCTTTTCTCCCCCCNAAAAAAAAAAAAAAAAAAAGTCCTGAGAATCCAATATCATTCATCAAAGAGACAGCCCATGCTCATTCTGATGACAATGGTGCTAATCTTATCCCCTGGCTGCTGCCCAGAAGTGACATAATGCTCAGAAATGTGTGTTTGTTTTAGAGGCTATTTACCGCAGGAGGGGAGAGGGGGAGGAGGAGGAAACTAGCTGGATTTGTGGGCACCACAGACCCGATCCTCAGTCTATGGCAGTCCATTTACACGGCTCTGTGTGTCACTTTTAAGATCCGTCAGTGCAGAGAGCGCCCAGCAAAAGGATCTTCGTGCAAAGGCCTTTTTTAAACCTTTTTGGATCCCAGTATATGGGAGCTGAATACATGTGTGCAAGCAAGAGAGAATTACGCAAAGGGGGAACAAAATATCAGCTGGCCATGAATCCCTCTTCAATACCTGGACTGAAGTGACCCCATCTATCAGGAGGGGATGCCCTCTTTTTTAGTCAGCTTTTGTTTCAAGACTGACTTTGTTTCTTCAGCATGAACGCTGGAGTGGTTTAAAAGCAATGGGACCTCCTCTTTAAGCATTGCTACGGTAAAAATAAGTGGTTAACTGGAGAGACATCAATCTGCATGAACTTCGGTCTAAATTAAGAACACTCCCATCACAAATCCCAAATGCAGACATGCTGTACTCATGCAAAGCAAAGCCAGATTCTTAATAGAAAAATTACTTCAGCATCTTACCAGGTTAATCTATGCCTCTATAAAGCCTTCCTGCCAAATATAGGCCTCTCATCCAGATCTTTGTTGGAGGCAGTGTAGGCAAACCAGTTGTTAAAATCGCAGCCAGCTCCCAAACCGCTTGTCAAAGGCTGATTCCAGAGCACCCAGGTCCCGCCGGCCCCAACGTGGGGCTTTCCGAGCTGCTCATCTTAGAGCAGATGGGGAAGAATTGAGCCCCCACTGGCCTGCCACCCTGCCCCAGGGATGGGGGATGCAGGGACACCCAGCCCACCCACAGCGTCCACACTAACGCAACCACAGCACGGCCCGTCCACAGAGCATAAGAAAATTCAGTGCTTTTAAAAATGGCTCTGAATTTTACATATATTTATATATACACACATACATGTATATATATACACGTGTTGTGCTGCTGTCAGATACAGCATGATGGGTAGTCTGTAGTCTCAGGGGCCATCGAGCAGGAAATGAGGTTTGCATTATTTGTCCTGAAATAGATATATAGGGATTAAGGAAGGGAAACCATTTAAAATCATTATTCTAAACACACATTTCATGTAGTTTTTACTAATCCACTGGTTCCTAATTAGTACCATGTGAGAACAGAGGACGCTATTTTGAAACTTAACAATATAATAAGTTAATCACCATTACATAATGATTTAAGCTCCAATATGTTTGCAACCAATAAATATTCAGAAAGTACAAAATGATGGCCTGATTAGATCTAAAGTAAACATATTTCATTTAGTGCTTCGCTGTCTTGATAGGAGCAAAAAGAGACCCCACACAGAGCTGCACCAAAGCATGTTGGCTCTCAAGGCAAACACACTCACCACCTCCCCTCCCTGGTTCTTGCACCCCTCTTTGCTAGTCAGAGGAGCAGCTACCAAGACGTGACATGTTGTCCCCTTCCTCCTTCAGGGGGATGCTGGAGGTGGCATTCCTGTAACGAGGCATATCTGGGTTGCAAGCCTTACCAGCAGGAAGGCTGAATCTGATGTGGGTGATGAAGTGCTGGGGGACCCTTCAGAGCATTTGCAGCTGACATTGCACACCTTGAGCCGCACTCTCTGCAAACAGACTATGAGGAACAGCTTCTGCCCTAGGAATCTTGTAGCTAACCGGGGTGGGGGGGAAGCTATTGGAAAGCAAAGGCAAGGAGACAGGACATAGCAGCACCAAAAAGAGAACCCATCCCTTGACTCTAGGATTCACCAGCCTGTTCCTGCTCAGCATCTCCATCAGTACATCAGGACACAATCAAGCATGAAAAACTTAACCCTGATAATTCCTGACTCCTAATCACAGAGGGGCAATGTGCTGGGGATTATTCTTTTAGGAGGGATATTTTTCTTCAGGAGGAGTGTTTTCCACTATGAATTTCACTGGAAAAGCAGAATGAAAAGATAGAAGTGAGTGAGCCAACTTCTTCAGTTACAACCCTGGCAAGATTAATAGCTAGCCTCATTGTCCTAGGCTCCACAAAGAGAAATGGGCTGGATAAACTCTGACTTATTGCCTTATCTTCCCGTTGCCTTTCAGAATAGTTTTGCCTGGCTTTGTCCACATAGACTGATATGACATGTAAAAATTACTTTTTTTTTTTTCTTTGAAAGCTTTGTGTAAGACTCTTCAAATCTGGCTTAAAAGTAGAGCAGAGGAAAAAAAAGATAATCCATGCTTCAAAGAATAGAAGTCAATTGCTGAATCCAGCCTGGTTTGGGTACACAGGCTGTAGGAGGTTGCAGAAGGCCAGTGTAACATACAAAATCTCCCTAGAACACTAATCCGTGCCTAGCAATTCGATGAGATAAAAATTTGATAACACATTGGCTGGCTGTGATAGCCCAGGGAAAAACATCTCCTTCATAATAATCTTATTATAGGCTAGTAGAGCTATTTTTGTGCCTATTCTTTGTGCAGAGCAATTTATTTTTATGGCTAGTAAAAGGAAATAAATTTCTCAGAAATGGCTCCTTGGTGAATTGGGGTCTGTGTAGCTCATTTTACGTTTATAGATAAGCAAAAGGTCAATTGAATGTTATGTCTTTTATTGCACGGCCTGCTAAGTCTTCACGTAACAGGAAGAAATAATACAACCACCCTACCATTCCCCTCCAGGAGCCTTGTTTGAGGGGAGCCTTCTGTTTTGTGAGGTTGGAGCAAGGCATGGAAGATCAGCCACTTATCACAGGGCATTTGTCTTGCTTGTGGGATTTAATAGAGTGCACAAGATTAGATACAGTAGGTATAGCTATTGTAAAGAACACCTGGCAAGAAACGCGCTGGGACGCTCTAGCATTCTCGTCATGCATAAATACACCAATAACATTAACTTACTAGATAGTGCTCAGTGTCTTCTGCGGAGTTTCCCTCCCTGGCCAGAAGCAGCTGCAACATGTGGAAGCATATCTCTTCTCATGACGTTAGATATAAAGCTTGGGTCCTTACAGCACCACCTTGCTCCAGTTTTACCTGCTGAGAGTCACCCTACTGAATTACATCTCACTCTTTCCCCACTTTGCCTTTTCTTGTGCTGCACTTGGCATAACAGTGGCTGTGATCTCAAGTGACCTTTAAGAGAAAGGATTAACGTGAAAACAGTTAATGCAGCAAGCGTGGCTGCAAAACCTCACAGCATGTTACAGCTGGGGAAAAAAAAATATAACTTTCTGGAAAGAACGGCTCCTGTGAACACCTAGCAGCACGTTCTTGACATTTTGAGTGTGTTCACAGGCATAGCGCTGTGCAGAGGGCAGCGAGAGCCAAAGCCTGGTATTTCTAAGCCGTACTGAATTTTCTTCGTGGACATAAAAGAAAAATACATGCTGAACAGATTCAAACAGTTGCTCATTACACAGGCACAGCTCTCCACTTTCATCCTATCTTCCTTTTAGGAATCCTTGCTATGAGCCCTCTCCTCTGCCCTTAGGCTCTCTTCTTTTTAGAGTTGCCTCATCCTCTTCACACACGAGCACCCATGGTCTACAGGAGTAGGGCACAGGCTATTAGTGCTCACTGAATCCTCTGATCCAGAGTTTGTCCAAGCTCAGTTAGAGAAACAGCACAGGCAAAAAAGGTCTCGGATGTTTTTGGAGAGTTAGTAAACCCATGGGTGCGTATCTCTTTATGATCTTGTTGCAGTGCTGAAAGAGCAAGTCCCAACTATGTCCTTCAGAAGTTCTGCCAGTTTGATAAATACAGTGATTCTCTTGCTAATAAAACTGTTTGAGGAAGACAAGCCTTGCGCTTCCACCTTTGCCCTGATGGGTTTGACCTGCATGCTCCTGGGTCTGTAGAGACACAGGGAAAGCAAACGAACTAGGCCTGAGCCCCCGTTTCTGAACAAATCGTGCCCTAAACCCACTTTAGATGTAGTTAAATATCACTGCCACGTATTTAAAGCTAATCAGAGCGCGCATTACTCAAATAGCTTTTTAGTAGCAATTCTGCCCTAGCACTTCTATTGCATTTGTGTGTGTATTGTCCATGTGGCTCAGCACCTGCACCCTGCTCGCCTTTCTCATTTAGCGTTTGATATCCGAATTATGTGCCAGTTATACTGTTAAAATGAGCTCTTCGAAATAACCTTTTTCCTCATCCGCTGAAGCAGTTACAATTCCCTGACATAACTCATCTAATCACCACCTCAATGAGCAGGGCTTAATCTAAATGCATGTACTGAGCACCTGCCACATGTACTCTTCATTTATCTTACACGGCTTTACATTAAAACCTAGCATGGACCTTTGATACATTATAGATGACTATATCAGGCTGTACACAGCGCAAATTAGGACCAGCCACTCGAAGGACATTACAATTATCTCCTCACCGATACATAGCTTTAATTAAGCCACTGCCACCTTGAGGGATTAACAATCAGATCCTAGGCCATATATGGCAAGAACATGAAATGCAAAGCCCTGATTATTTTGGCACCCTCGGAGCACTCGAGCTGTAAAAATTAAAATGCCTTGGAAGGAAGAGCTCATTGTAGCTGAGAGATTGTATTACCTGCCAATGCAACCGACTGCATACTCACTGCAGTCAAGAAACATCCCCGAGACAAGCCTGAATTTTTTAGCAGGGGGAGAGCAGACAGAGTTCACTGTTGACTTGGCTAAGTCGACTGTATTTCACACAAGAGGTAACTGGAAGTTCAGCCTATTTTTTTTTCTCCCTCTTGTCTCTTTGTTTTAAAGATAGTCTGTAAGTGACAGGGTTTAGCTTGTCTAATCTCTAGGTTTTTTTTTTATACATCTTATATTCTGCTGTTGACTTACCAAGAAGCGTTCATTTCCTTAGGGAACAAAAATGGTTGAGGTCTAATGGGCTTGTTTTTCTAGCTCTCCCCGCAGAGGGAAGAAGCCTGGCTGCAGGCTCTGTATCTGCAGTAGGGCTGCAGATTGCACTGCAATTTTCCAATTCTGCCCTTAGAATAATGACTGTGACTCATGGTAACAGGCCTCCACAATGCACATGTGGAACTAAAATCTCCAACTAAAAACCAAGACCACAAAAGCCTCCGAAGGTTTTTTTAAAAGGCTGTGTGTCCATGGCTCAATTCCTTTCACTTGGCTCCTTGTCACTGGTGCTGTTGTAGCACCAGCGGACAGGACACAGCAGGAGCCCCAGGTGGTTTTTAGGCTGCATATTGGCCTGTTGAAGAAAACACAGAGTTTTATACACCACATTGAACTGCAGAGGTGAATATCTTGGTTCTCTTTCCAACTCCAGAGCCCCGTTCCCTCCAGGCTCTTTGCAAGTGAGCGCTCACAACTGCCTCTCAGCCATGTCAGGTGGGAGGGACCATGCTGTTCTGAAAAGGGATTCCAAGACAGGCTCTAAAGTCATAGAGTCGTTAAGGTTAGAAGAGACCTTTAAGATCATCGAGTCCAACCATTAACCTAACCTGACAAAACCACTTCTAAACCATATCTCCAAGTACCACGTCTACCCCTTTTTTTAAACACCTCCAGGGGTGACGAATCCACCACCTCCCCGGGCAGCCTATTCCAATGCTGGGTAACTCTTTCAGTGAAAAATTTTTTCCTAATATCCAACCTAAACCTCCCCTGGCTTAACTTGAACCCATTTCCTCTTGTCCTATCACTTGTCACTAGGGAGAAGAGGTCAGTCCCCATCTCTCTACAACCTCCTTTCAGGTACTTGTAGAGAGTGATGAAGTCAAAATGCAACTGCTAGGAGTAGCACTTCATGACACTGTCCAACAGAGTGTCATTTGGTAAAGGCATTCGTGTACCTTGGGGTTTAGCTCAGCCCTCAGCAATCAGATCAACTCCCTGCACTTCAGCCTGGGTGTGAGAACGCTCACTGCCCAACTCTACCTCTGTCATATGTGCTTTTTGCCCATTTCCCATTGATGACGGTCAATAAAGCTTTTTCTTTAGTGACGGGTTTAATTTCATGAAGTTGTAGTCATAGAACGCAATAAGAAATGTAATGCGAATTCTATGCCAACACCATTTAATAACTACACAAACTTATTGTGCATAAAAATCCATAAAAGCTACCAATGGCAGTGTAATGGGCTAAGGAAACTCACAGATTTGCAGAAAATGAAGCAATCTCACAAGATACGGCCGGCTACTTCTGTAGGATTAAACCCAGTTGATACTCTTCAGCACTCAAACGAGGACATGTCAAATTGAAGCAACAATCTGGTTACTCTCAGAGTTGCCCCTTAAGCATCTCCAGGTCTTTCACAGCCTGCCTCCTCCCAGCTCAAGAAACTCCTAAATACTCTGCCTGCAACTTCATTCCCCTCTCTTTTATAGGTACCTCAGTGGCCTTAATCTCATGCTCCTTAGTCACACGTGTAATGTCCTTCATCTGGAGAGGAACAGCCTTTGGAACAGAGGAGAATTAATATCTGAGACCCTCCTGAGTCCATGGTTGCTCCAAGCCAGGAGGCAGGTACCCACGCATTTTTGGCGTTGAATAGCTAACAAAGCCCACAGCATCACTCGCAACAAATCCAGCAAAGCGCATGCACCCTCATGATATTGCTCAGGGCTGACTGCTGTTAGAGTTTTTTGGTTCCTTCAGCATAATACAGGAAAGACGAAGCATCCTTTTTACTAGGATGGTGTTTGGGGTGGATGTGAGGCAAAATAGTGAATGCACATGGAAAAGAGTTCACTTATTTTTCAAATTTAAGCTTAACCACAAATCCAGAGGACCAGCTTTTGAGGATATGGGAGCTGAACTCCTATAGTCTCCTCTGAAGAACCCATCCCAAAAGACATAAGACATCACTTCTTTAATAAAGGCTCTTTTATAAGAAGCGATGTTGCATGTGCCTCCATATTTAGCACACTTCTAAAAGTGTGCTAAAAGCAGTTCCGTTAAATGATCCCAATACAATATAAGTGATATATGTCTCTGGATATTTAGAATATATACCTTAAGTGGGCAAGAAGTAAACAATTTTTTTGGTGGTAGGAGGCAGCCAGTAGTAATTCAAAAGGGCATGCAAGCAGAAGAAAAAAAAAAAGCCACAAAACCACCAAAATCCCAAGATATTTCTTAGCTGTGAATTTCCATGGCCAGCAGAGCTATGTAAATACTACTGTTCTGATGATCAGATGGTCTCTGTGGCATTGCTGGAAATTAAACATAACTCTAGTGATGCTAATGACTTTCTGTTAATTTACAGCAGCACCACAAGTTTTAAAACCTTTTTTCTCACATCAGTGACTACATGTACCTCTCATCACTACAAAAACAGAGTGTGGATGACTCCCAAAATAAATGAAGCAGAAAAAACATGGGCTTCAAAAGGGTCAACTCTGCATTTTCCAATATTTACATGAATTCATAAAGGCAACAAAATGGATTATTTTTTTTAATTTGTATTTATAATAAATGCAATAAAAGAATTTTTATTGCCTCACACAATATTTTTAATTCCATAAAGAAAGAATACTAAAAAAGAGGGGAAACTGAAGATAAAGCCATGTTATTTTAACAAAAGCAGCTATCACACAGATTGCCAAAATTGAAGTCAGCAAATACTATACATAAACAAGCTGAATACACTTCCACCTTCTCTAAGTAGACATCTGGACACACATCACAGAGATATTAGCATGGCCAGATGTGCAGAATTTTCTAAATTTAGTGCGTGATTGGGTTTTTTGCTGTTGTTTTGGGGTGGGGTGGGATTTTTTTTTTTTTAGTTTTGTTTTTTTTAAAGCTCATTTGCTTTGCTTAAGAAGTAGACAACAAGGTTCTGAAAGGTTTCTGAACTGAGTGGTTGTCAAATGCCCAGCATAAATCAAACTTGACAGGGCAACATGGACTGCTGATTTTACTCGCCCCCAGCACCAGCTTCTCCTCAGATCAGTGTAAATTTCCAAACGTTTAGAGTAAATGTAAGTAAAATTGTTCCAGTACCATAAACATTCCTTTCATTGTTTTTTCCCCTTCTTTTCCCCCAGATGCCATTTGGATGGGGCTCTGCAAGCCCTCCTCTATTTGACACTCTGCTTCCCCAAGCAGGCTGTCAGTATTTGATTAATGGTTCAGATCATGCACGCCACATTTGCCAAAGACATGAAATACTCTATTCAGCTCTGACTTTGCAAGGCACATTCTCCCTCTGATAAGCTGCCTGCAATCCCACAATATATTTTCATGCCTTGCTTTCCAGGAGACCTGTGAAATTTCTCCCCAGCAGTCAAGCCACAAGCTGAGGTTTTTCATGGCAGGTGGCCCAACTTTGTTATTGTTTAAACTGCACGATGATGTGGATGGAACCACATTGGTCACGTATTGTACATGAGAGTTATATACATAAAAAAAAGATAATGTTCCCATGGTGCTGTAGTTCCTCTTGAAATTTTATATGGAAAACGAATGTGTGTGTGTCTCAAAAATTGTCTTTATGTACAGAAAAACACACAGAGATATTGTAGAAGAAATATCTAGGCTGATATGTATGTTTATTGCTGCTCAGTCTCTGGGGATTTTCATCTATTTTTCCTTTAGGCAGCAATCTAGTAAATGAGATTAATCAGAGTCCTTGAAAACAATAGTTGAGATGGCAGGTGAAAAGCTGTGCATGCCTGCTGAACCAAACCCGAGCAATAACCCAGCCTTGGTTTTCATGAGACACTCTCCCTTTCTAGTCAGGTCAGAAGCATAGGGTGTGGGAACAGCNCACTTTTTTTTTTTTTTTTTTTTTTTTAGGATGCTGCAAGGATTTTCACGTCTGGACATATGTACTTATCTAAAGAACCTTCTGTTCCAGGTCAGACAACTTACTGAATGAGTCCAGCTGGAATAAGCTTTGGAGTTTGGATAGGTGCTGTCTGGCTTGACATAAAATGGACTGAACTCCACAATTAAAGTTCCAAACACTGATTACACTAAAGTCATTTTAGCTAGGAACTTCACAGGCTTGCTGTTTCTAAAGCAGACACAAGGGAAGGGTCAGTAATTTGCTGGAGAGCCACTTTACAGCTGCAGAGAGAAAGACTACAGCACAGAAAAAGGAGAAAAGTAATTGATTTTTTCTTTTCTTCCTCATTGTTGTCCCTCATAACTTTAATGGAAACAAAAACCTAAAGGCCTAATCTGTGCTATAAAGCCAATTCCAGTATGAGCATTTAAAGACAGCAGAGTCGCAAACATTTAATACTAATGAAACTGAGCACAGCCCCATCCTCACGCTGCTCAAACAGCTGGATTAAATTCTGTTCCATGCTTGATACAGAACATTGAGTCCCTCCTCCTGTTTGTTAATTTCCACTAACTCTAAAGTTTTCTAGGAGCCATCTAGTACAAGTGTGAGCAGGACCTAATGTCTCCAAGCCAGAAAAATCAAACAGTAGCTGCTGAAGACACGTACGTGCTCTTATTTACTTCTTTATGTACAATGGAGGCCCAGAAGGTCATGAGCACATTTTACTGACTGCTGTAGAAGTATATAAGAGCATAACTGCAGCTTTGAAAGCTATTCTAGTGGAAAGCAAGAATAGCTAGTCACTATTTTTCAAAAAAAAACAGCTAAAGAACATTAAATGAATTTACCAAGAAGCAGATTTAACATTTACAAAAAAGGGCACATTTCTACAAAAAATCTCTATCTTAAAGCATGGAACACATTGCCACAGGATATTTTACAGAGGAAAGCAGCAAGGATTACAAGTTTTGGCATTCATAAATCAAACACTATTTATTTTCTGAATCTCCTTAGTTTTCATCAGCCCTTTGGTAGCCTGAGCCAATTCGGCCATCTCAGAAAACAATGACAAGAATGTTGCGAGTTTCCAGCTCTCCCTGCAGTCTTTTCCACCCTCAAGTTCCAGAAACTCACCTAGACTAAATGTTTACAGGATAGAAGAGTTGTCAGACACTTATCCTTTACCATCTGGTGGTAATTTGCGCCCCCCAAAATCATCTCTTTTTAGGAGTTCAAACACAAAGTTCAAAGGAAAACCTAAGAATAAACAACATATTTCACCTGGTATTGAAACCCCATGAGAATTTCAGCATTACCTGATTTCATCTTGAAACCATAAATCTCCCCAGGTTTACGCCAAGGTTCAGGACTTTGCTGGGACAAACTGAGAGTTTTCACGGATTTTTCACACCAGCCTCACATGATCCTCATCAACAGCACTGATGAGTTTTTCAGAAGGAGAAAACAGAACTGAAAAAAACTAGGTTTTGAGGACACTTATAGTTTAATTCTCAGCCTGCATTTGAATGGCTTCTATTCACCTTCCTGCCTGTAACAGGCGAAGACAAATCAGTACACGCTCAAGAGCACAGCATGGTAGAAGTCCAGATGAAGACGTATATCTCAGGAGGCAGGTTCAAACTCTGTGCAACTCATAAATACAAGTATTACATTAGCTAACTAATTTCAAAGAAATAAAGGTCATTATTTGAAGCCGAAAGATTTCAAAGAATAAAACTCTCACAAGACAGCCCAAACCCCAAACCCCCGGCCATCCTGCGCGTGCCATTTTTTTATTCATTAGTATCTGCTCTTCTGAAGTCCAAATTAGAAATGTTATAAGTCTTCAAGAAGGAGTCATTCTCACTTTGCTCGATGGCCATAGCTAGGGGTATGACAGCCCTCCAAGCCACTTATTCTCAAAGATCTATTTAGAGAATTAAAATCCAAAGTTTACAGTCTCTTTTTTTAAGCAAACTGCCACTTTGTAATCTACCCATCGCTCCCAGCTACTGGAGTTTATGCGTACTTTGATTTACTATCACAAAAAAGCGCTGTGAGGACAAAAATACTCCTAATGTAAAGGTTTATTAATATTCCCATCACTTGACATTTGTGCAGAAACGTTGTCCTAAGCTAACAGAACATGATCGAGCTTAACCTTCTGATTTTACGCTTTTAGCAAGTGAACAAGTTTAATGCTTTTAAAGCCTTATCAACAGCTCTTCAGTCCCTGCCTTTAGAGCATAATCTCCATCAACTGCTGCTGCAAGTGTCCTTCAAGTGACCTTGAAAGGAATCAGAATATGTAGAGAGCCCATTCTGAGGAACACAACAACTTGTTTTGTAGACTCAAATGAAAATGGATGTCAAAACCGAAGAGGATTATCTGGGGTTGCCTGGGGAGGGTGAGGTCTCAGTCACCTCCTACTAACCAATTTCTTTGAGAATATAATACAGTGTGAATTTACCACTGAAATGAATGCCCTGTCCTACATATGTTGTAGGGAAAGAGAAGTCAGCTGTGTCACATGTATCAAATGAAGAATCTCAAGGTGTTTTTTTTTCAGGAAACAGGAGCCTCAGGGGATTAGAAAAAAAATAAGTTATTTCCCATATGGGTTCCCAACCTGCTTATTGAGCAGATCCATATCCACAAAACCTGTTTTCCAAGTTCTAGCAACTTAAAATGACTTGTATAAGCTTAGTTTCTAAAGCCCGAGTAATTAGGTATACAAGCTCAATTGGCATCTACTCATTGATATGCTCAGCAAAAGAAACAAGACCTGAATTATTTTGGAACACTGGCAGACAGGTGGGGTTGTTCAGCCTGGAGAAGAGAAGGCTCTGGGGAGACCTTATAGCAGCCTTTCAGTACTTAAAGGAGGCCTACAGAAAAGGTGGAGAGGGACTCTCTACCAGGGAGTGTAGCGATAGGACGAGGGCTAACGGTTTTAAACTGAAAGAGGATAGATTTAGATTGGATATTAGGAGGAAATTTTTCACTTTGAGGGTGGTGAGGCACTAGAACAGGTTGCCCAGAGAAGCTGTAGAAGCTCCATTCCTGGAAGTGTTCAAGGCCAGGCTGGACGGGGCTTGGAGCAACCTGGTCTGGTGGGAGGTGTCCCTGCCCATGGCAGGGGGGGTGGAACTAGATGATCTTTAAGGTCCCTTCCAACCCAGTCTGTTGTATGATTTTGTGACTATTAGACCAGAAGGAACAGTCACAGCTGTGTTGCTCTCTTGCAGAACAGAATTCAGCAAACTATACACAGTCATTTCTCTACCAAAGTCACAGCTACCGTTCAAATCAGCGCACTTTACATAGAGGAGGGAAAATCCACAGTGGATCTGGGTAAGTGAGTGGTCAGTTACCTTCAGTGTTAAAAATAGCAGCGTTCCACTCCAGCCAGCTTTACCTTCCAACCACTGGATCTTGTTACATGCTTTACTTACCACCTCCAGATTAATGGAGCTGTCTACTGTCTATTAGTAGATCAAATCACCTCTTAACCTCCTCTTCAATAAACTTAATAGATTGAAGGAAAGGGACATTTAGCTTTCTCAAAAGGGTGTGAAAGACTACCAGTCCTTCCACATCCCCAACGGGATTTATGCAGGAGATGTGATCAGTGGTAGATGTTGTACCAGTCTCAGTGTATTCAATCCAGGCTGCTTGAGACGTTGAGAAAAATATGGATTTGAATTGAAAATTTAAGCTCACTTAACGAAGATTGCTTCCTTAGATATTCAGCCCGAGTTGGCTCCTGATACAATATTGTCTTTGATATTTCCCAGTGCTTAAATAGGCTTTTCCAACAAAGGCAGAAACAACGTATGTTGGGTTTCGTTTTTTTTTGTTTTTTTAAAACCCCCCTTCATATCCATTTTAAAAAGCAAAAATAATGGCAATGCACAAGCACCATAGAAGTAGAAAAAAAAAAAAAAAAAAAAAGAAAACCTGCCTTTTCAGTCCATTCCAGTGATCTACAGAAGCACATCAAGCAACAGGCAATTATGCTATGCACATTATAATAGAGATGCACTGTTTATGATCCAAAGAGCCCAGAGCAACAGCATCCCTTTAGACTTGAGGGGAACCAATCTCCCCTCACTTGCTCGCCAAAATTGCAAACAGTTGGCTGGACTATAAGCCACCTGCGGCTCAGCTGTGCATGAATCTAGGGGCTGATACTGTATTTTTAGACATTCACAAAACCTCAGTCTATCTAATATGAAATCACCTTTCAAAGCAAAGAAAACAAAAAACTATGATATTATTACCATTTAGGAGAGCCTACATAATTTCATGGTTGTTTTGAATACTGGTGAATCCAAGAGAATAGGCTGGTTTCCAAGTATTTTCTCAGTTATCTTCTGTTATTGGCACAAATAAGACCAATTGCCAACTTCAGAACTAACCTCACAATTTACTTATAAGATTTCGCCACCATTGTGTAAACACAGCTGAGAACCAATTATCAGAATTAATAATCAAGTTCCTGGTGTATGAATATGTATACAGCTTTCATTGCTTTAATATTCTAGCCTTATCATTCCCTGAGTCCCAGAATATTTCTGCCAATAAACATGTTCATTCAAGTACTTGCAGAGAGCCAGCATGCAAGGGGCATGAGAACTGGTGAAGTAAATTAATTTAGAAAGAGGAACAAGGGAAAAAAAAACCAGCTTGCTTGCTGAGCACTCATCTCACCATTTACTTTTCCCTCCACTTCACCCAAAGTATTTATCACGTCCCTTGACTTTCTTGTTATAACAGAACCTCAACATTAGCAACATCATCAAAAATAGCAGCAGGGGGAAGAGAAAAGAAAGAGATGGAAAAAGCCCCAGCACTGTATGATTTGTTTCAAGATAGGGTTGCTTCCGAGGATTAATGAGTACGTCCTGCTCAAAGATGAGACTCATCATGATTGTTACCTTTAATAACCTCGCTTCCTCAGAGGAGCCCTCAGTGCTGAGGATGAGACTGTGAGCCGGCAGCTTGAATTATTCATGAGGGCTGGTAGAAAACAATCATCTGCTCTGGCATTAATGGTCTGTAAAGAGTTGCTTTTGACAAAACCATTTAACACCAGCAATAAAATAAATAAATTAATAAGGGGGG
>VZSZ01006766.1:136498-182862 GCA_013398815.1 Ibidorhyncha struthersii | reverse complement strand
CAAAAAAAAAAAAAGAGAGAGAAAAGGGCTATCAAAGGATGGGTCCCCTAAACAACTGAGAGTCTTCTTAACAATTAAAGCTGTTAAGGGAAGAATTGCATCTGATTTGCTTGATGAGTCTCATTTTTAATGCAATTAGGCAGCCAAGGTTTGACAGACTAGACTATCAGAAAGCCAAAGAGCCAAAGGGAATTTGCATATATTATAAAATAATTGGAATGGCAGGGTAAAGTAAGAACCAACCTGACCTAAACCTTCACTCAAATAGAATTGTGTGAATAATTGATTTTCCACATTCCTGGCTGAATAGAAAAGGTAAAAAAAAAAAACACAAAAAAAAAAAGAGTTCATCAGCAAGAACAGATTTTCTTTTTCTAATATGTAACAAAAAAACATACACACAATTCTAAAATGAACTCTCCCCTTGAAACATCACACTGAAGCATTTCATTTAGAACCTAAGGTAAAATATTTGCAGCCAAAATAAACCACCATAATGAACATTTTTAGGGGAAAAACCTTTGGACTGAGAAGTTTCACACATCTTTACTTTCAAAAAGGAAAAAAAAAAGTCTTAAACACTGTCATTTTTTCCTCAGCAGAAAAAGAACATCTGCTAAAACTATTGTTTTTCTCAGAATAGTGCAGGTTTAATGACACTTTTGTCAAGGAAGCTTTATCAAGTGCAAGATTTCTAATCAAATCCAGAGAATTAAAACACACATCTTATATAGCCAATAGCAGACACTAAAACCTCTATCTCTCACATCAGGTGAAAATATCTCCCAGCTATTGGCCACTCCTAGATGTGGCACTCCCTCTTCCATTCCAAAGCTTCGGAAGTTCCCAATTCCTTCTGGACTGATAATAAATGTTGCAATCTTCAAACATTAATAGTATGGGGAGAAAAAAAAAGAAACCCATCCCACATTTCCTTATTGTGTTTCTGTACATCTTTTCGCTTTCCAGACTGCAGCTTTCCTACTTACATCTAGAACACAAGTCCCAAAATATCAGGAAGGAATGGATTCTGGCAAGTTTCTTACTCCAGTCAGAGCCAAAAAGCTACCAGAAGAGGGGGTTTTGCCCCTCCCCCCAAGAAAACCTGTGCTTGAAGCTTTTTCAGAGCTGATGTCAACCATATGTACTGAAAGGAAGCACCTGATCTTATTTGCAACACTTAGCTGGACCTGAGATTTTACATTTGGCCTACTTGTTATTCCAGTACATAAATAGTAGGTAAGCCCAGCTTTGCCAGACTTAACTCTTGACTGACTTCTGGAGCTAAACTGAACCATACTTTATTCTGCTCATGCAGTTTAACTCTTCGCAGAGGTCAGAGTAGCTCATACTATTAAATAATGCAGGCTAGACAATGCTGACTTAATAAAACTCATATGTCATTTTGTGTTGGAATTGATTTTCTTACTTGAGGGCCACTTTAGCTTGCAAATCAAAAGTGTCTTGTGTTGGTTCTTCCAAAAGGATGCTGCCAGTGCCTGGGCTTCCTTCAGAAACAGAGATTGATGGGACCAGACTTGTGTTGGGTCAGTGTCTAATGGCCTCCTCTCAGTGGCCTGAATTATTCATAAGGGCTAGAGCACCTCATGTTTTTTGATTAACGTGTACAATGGAGGATATGTCATAGCTGCAATATCAAACTGCTTTTTTGCATTTTGCAGGCAGTGTTTTCTCTCTTCATCCCACTTTCCCATTCCAGGTCCAAGAAACTCGCTTATTTTGATGATAGGCATGTCCTTTCTTAACATTAAGTCATCCTTAAGCAAGCAGAACAATTTAACTCATTTCATTCAGGCTCTAACTGTTATGTCCTCCTGTTTTCTAGCGTATCTCATCACAGGCCTTTAAGCAATGACTCACATGCATCCACCTGAACTATAAACTCACCAAGATCACCACACCATTTGACAGCAAAGTTGAGAATACAGTTACTGCTTTTATAAAAATATCCCGTTCTACCCCCCTCCCCCCAGCCTCCATCCATGCATAGATTTTTCACTAGTCTGGTTCTTTTTCAGAATTTCAAAAAAAAAAAGTTTGTAATTCACACAAAGAAGGACCTTTTTGTGCAAGATGTAAGACACTTGCTTCATATGTATTACAGCCTTTCTCACCTTTCGGCTCTTTTCCTCTGGACTTCTACTTTGCTCATTGCTGGCACTGAAGCTCTACTTGTATACACTGATTCCTCCACCAGTTGTAGGCAGTTATGACTATAAAACCGTGATCTGATGGCTCAAGAAATAAGCAAAGTCCAAATATAGTGAGAACTTAGAAAGGGAAAGCAATTAACTCCTAGAATTAATTACCTTCCACCACTAATTATTTCTCATAAAAGGCAGTGAGCTCAAATCCAACTTCACCCATAGACATCCCCCACCAAACATGTGGTGACCTGGTCACTTGTGCTCTCCGCTCTGTAGTGGCACTTCTCCCCATAATAATGGGTGCAAGAAAACAAAGACAAAAAATAGACACAGTCTACGGCTGTGGATAATTCTGAATTTCTAGGGAGATATACGTACTGCCTTATAGTATGCTTTACATACTGTTTTACAGTATGCAGCCCAGGAGTATGCAGAGTGGCCTAGGTCTTCCAACAAGTTTGCAGGAGGCTGGGCAAGAAGTCCTTCGTAGACAAAGCCTGCAAGTAAAAGACAGGATGGCAAAAGGAGTTCTGCTCTCAAAAAGAGGCACAATGCAGTTAGATACAAAGTCCTTGTGACTGTCTGAACAGCTAGTATGCAAACAAGAGAAGGAGACTTCCTCAGAGTAGAGATGTGTTGGTTGGAGCTCCTTGTTTCTCTTCCCATCTTTGCTACAGACTTCAACGTTGTGGGTTTGGAAGAAGAATTTTGAATTTCTGCAAACTGGGCTTTTGGGCTACAATGCATCCCATCGCACCTAAAGAGCCACACTGCATGAGTCAGGTTTACAACAGCTGACACATAAATGCCACCTTCTGTTCCTCACTGGTCCTACTCACTGCTACAATAACTCCAAACCTCATTTAAAAAGAGAGGCAGGAAAAATGGTAGTGACTAAAACAAAATCAATGTTTAATGTTATTAATTATAACAATGACATTATGTAATTGGAAAAAGCAAATTACGGAAGACAGAGGAAGGACTTATGATCTGTTCTGATGATCAACACTGAACTCCTGGATGATGGATCAATTATGTATATAACTGCAGCCACTTAAATAGATTTCTGTGGAGCTGAATCTTCTAATCTTCAGTCCAAATTGCCTAAGAAAATTCAACCAATTAAAAGTAATATAAAATATACTAGGCACCAATAACAATGAAATACATACTTAGGGACCTTACAATTGTAAGGTCATTAACATTCTCTGAGCAGTATAGGAGTCTACCAAGTGAAAAAACACACAGAAGGTTTGAATTAGGACTTTGTTCACTAGCAACTAGTATTGATATGAAAAATACTATTTTGGTCACAGAATTAATCTTAGACGTTAATAAGTTAAAAGCTAACAAAATATAAGAACTAGACTTTTAGTGCCAGACATGCTGGTAATTATATATAATAGATACAAATTGTCCCTACTTTAAAAATCATTTCCAGGTTTTTAATTTAAAAATCACTCTGGGTATAAATTTGCTAGAATGACAACATATCTACAGAGGCAAAGACCCACTTTATTAACAAAGTGCCTAGCTCAGTTCTGAAAGTAGTAATGGAATGTTTTAGGACAATCACAAGAAAAAGAATATTGAGATTAGACCTAAGAATAGTGTCTTTCCCTACCCTTCCCCCCAAAACAATCACTGAACGAACCTTTCCTTAATTCTAGCCACTCCTATACTTCATTTTTTCCCTAGTAGAACTAGAAAAAAAATTAAATCTTGATATCAGTTTCCTCTAGCTGCTGCCTTCATCATCTGTCTTTTAGGATCCATTTAGATGCAAAGCTGGCAACACAACAAGCTCTGTCTTGAAGATACTTTTCCCTTCCCAGTTATATTAAAAGACAACCACCCCAAGCTGAGCTGTGATGTCCTAATCCCTCTCTCCATTTAAGAGAGGAACATTTCAGTTCCCCTTCAAGCACTATCTCCATATCATTCACAAGACCAGAAAGACAATCTACTCTCCGCAACCATCCCCAGGGCCCCTGAAAGGCTACTCACAATAAGTTTGCAGCAGAAGTTGGAGCACATGCTGGTCCTCCAGGCTTGACCCCAGACCAGAAGCAGCAGCAATCCTTACATAGAAAGGAAACATCCCATAAACCAGGGATGAGACAATATACGAGGCTGGGACTGTGGCATCAGGTTAGATGTTTGACCACCCTCACAGTGGAGGCACCATCGCTGCCTGGAGGGCAGAGGACACAGGTGACCAGGTGGCATGGTGATAAAACTCAGGAAGCACTGCCTGTCCTAGCCAGACCATGCGAGGCTGTGGGAGGTCTTGGCAAGTGACTCTTGGGGCTGGGGCTGCCCCAGAGCCATCAAATTGAAGATTTGTAAAGAGAGCTTCTGGTTAAAAAGCCATTTGGAAGGATGTAGCGTGGCTCATTCAGCAAGGAAACAAGAGCAGAGACTGAGGAGTAGTTAAAAAGAGGAAACTAATCATGCAGAGAGGTTGCCGAGACCCAGCAAATTAAGCTTTCCTATGCACTGAAGTGTGATTTGCATGAAGTCTATGACAGCTTTGAATGGCTGCAAACAAACCCCAAACCTATATTATCTCTGCCAGGAGATATCCTTTGAAATGCCTTCAGTGACCCACCAGCCAGGTAAGCAAGGAGACTCTAACACAAGCCCTGGGTTGAAGAACCACATTAGCAATTCATATTTCAGCGTTTCTGAGTTTCTGTTTATCATCCCTAGAGTTCACTCTCGATGCACTAGACTAGCCCCGTGAATTCATGAATAGATACAAAAGACTTATGGTCATCATTAGGATGTATTTCCCTCCACATAACCCCTTTTTAAATGTCACTAATCTTTCTTTCTCACAGGTCTGCTGCACAAAGCATCTAATTTGCTTTGGAAGTTTGGGAACGGAGTCCAATCAAAGACAGCGTATTAAGTGTACATGCTTAATTTTTATGAAATCCAAACATTTTAAGTGTCATTTATATTCCATACTTGCCTTGTGACCTTCTGGGCTAACAAGGAAAAAAGCCTGCCCTAATCAAGAGGGGTCGATAATACTGATTTCATTTATACATTCCTTTTTTCCCCCACTTACTTTCAAAAACTTGGAGGGAGAGGAAAGACCACTTTTATTAAGGCTATCTCTGTATTTCAGATATGAAGGTACTTCTTTCTCATTCTCTGCTGAATTTGCTTTAGTAATTTCATCTAAACTTTTCTGCTTAGGGGTTTATATTTGATGGGTTCAAGGCAAAATTAAGTACGTTAAAATTAATTTAAAATGTAAAGTGAAAGATATATTTTTTTGAATTAGAAATGCTGAAATAAATTACTAAGCAGGCAGAGGTGATATATAAGGGAAAGATGAAACAGCACAAAGTATGAAGGAGATATTTGGCACAGAGGGAACAGGAACAGTGTGTGTAATGAAGCAAAGATGCCAAAGGAGGAAAAACACAAAGAAAAATGAAAATACAGAAAGATAGATGGTTGGGTCACAGAACACCCTGAGGGGAAGAAGAGCATGAAAAAAACAAACAACCCATGTCAGTGTGAAAAGAATAAGCCAGAAAGAAAAAAAAAGCTTCAGGAAGATCAGAAGAAGAAAATCTCATAGGGTCTCCCAGCAGGCGAGGCTGAGTCCATCATTACACTGAAGACTAAAAAAGAATAGTCAGAAAGGCTCTGAAGTTTCCAGACAGGTACAATAAAAGTTAATGCAGCTAAACCTGGGAAATAACAGGTGAAGGCTGTCTTTAGGTCCCATTTCCGATGGCGGTGTCAGGGCAGAAGGGATGAGAGAGAAGCTCCTTGGACTGAAGGGGCCACGGGTGATCACAGCCTGTCTGCGTGGCCTCAGCTCCCTCCCGAGCCATCACCACCATACCTGGAAGGAGTCGCATGGGCTTCCTATAAGGGCATCCCCCTAAGGAGAGGGGTTTGCAATACCGAGACCTACTTTAAGGGAGGGAGCAAACCCGTAAAGGCAATGGCAGACCAGGCCCTGTTCGAGGCAGAGACCCCATGAGCTGGAGGGGCAATGGTGTGATGCCAGGGACAGCTTCAAAAGCTGGAATTGCATCCCCATGGATCAGGACACGCACTGCAAACATGTTTTCTTGAGCGCTTGAGGGGAATGGGAAAGGCGTGGATGCGAAAGGGAGGCTGTTTGTTTCTCTGCAATATAGGGGAATAAAGAAAGACTTCCAAAGAGGAAGATTTATTGTCAGAACCAAGAGATTGCATGCTGCTATCTCCAGCTAGAGGATAGTGAGGTACAAGAGCTTTTATTTCTTATCAGATTTTTTCTTTTTGAATTGCAGATTTCTGCTCGCGTGCTCTCAGCACACAGCCAGTGTCTCGGTGCAACAGGGAAAATGCACCACGCTGTATTCCTCCTTTGCTGGGCAGGGATTTTCGTGTCATCTATTATTCACATCACAGCTTGCTGCAGTGATTCCAAGGAGACCTCAAGAGAGCCCTGTCCTCCCATCAGGAAAAGGAAGGGAATGATTTCCCCATACGAGGGGTCAGGAAACTGGGAAGCCAAATAGTGCCACCTCCCTGTGCACAAACCCCATGTCTCATGGCAGCATTGTCCGAGAGAGGACAACACTCGGACAAGTGAATCAGATTAAGATAAGGATTTTGAAATTCAACTACAGCATCAGACAGAAAGGATCACATAATTTTTAAAGTTTTAATCAATGTAGGACAAGAGAAAAGCTATTTTCTTCTTCACACTGCTAGACAAGAAATTCAGCATGAGAAGACTCCTATGGACATCTCTCCCTAAAGATGAGACTTTAGCAGTAAAATGACTTTGTCAACCTTGCTCTGAAGGAAATGCGAGTGCTGATGCCCCTCGCCAATCAATGCTAACAATAGCGGGCTTTAATTGATGTGGCGATGTCATCACAGCTGCCCCCTCTCCCCGATGGTTGTTTCTGACCCTTTCTCCCAGTTGCGGCATACAGCACATGTGACCTTAAAAAAAAAAAAAAAAGCCAACACACAGGCCACATTTGTGTTTTGGACACGCTTGAAAGCTCCCAAGGCATCCAGGCCCTGTGCTGCAAGCCACAGGCACATTGAAAGAAAAAAATAAATATACACAATCTTTTTACTTACTTAGATATACATTTCATAACCTGAATGTACCCTAATTAGCAGCTTAAGTAATTTACGCAAAATGACAAAGCTAACAGAGCCGGGGGAGAAACTGAATCCAGGCTACTTTGTGTCCTAGTTTGGTTTAACCTTTCAAAGGCAATTTCATACTTTGCTCTACTTAACACTCCCTGCACCCACCTTTTTCTACATTCCCATTCTGCGTTTGAATGAACTCCATTTCCACTGAAGCAAAATTCCCTTTGGCTTTGACAGAGCCTGACTTCAAACAGGCATGGGTCTCTGTTTCTCTCTTCTTTCAGGAAGGGAAGGACTATTTAAAATGTGGCTTTTGTCTTATTTGGCTTGCAACTTTTCAAGACAGAGGAAGGGCATCCCAGATGAGGGGTGGACATCTACACATACTTCTGCAAGGAGGATTTTGGCCCATAAATAAGTGACACTTTGATTAGTAAAATACAAGAAAGGATAAAGAAGTTTGGTGTGCCACACCATGGCATTAGGCATTTCCAGTCGCTACAGCCTCTTTCAGTCCTTTCAGGCATAACACTTGTTGCTCTTTTTTACTGGTATTAGTAGCAAAATACTGCCCATGAAAAACTCATGCCAAAAAAAATAAAAGCAAACATGCAAATAGACACAGGAAAGATAAAGGCATCACAGCACAACTGTTTATAAGTAGAACTGCACCTGGGTTAGTGCTCAGAAGCTCTACAGAGCTCACACTTTCAACAGACAAGAGGGGAAAGAGCACCCCTTTTGGGGTGGGGGGTGGGGGGGAAAAAAAGGCAGCAGCATCGGGGAAATAACAGCTCAGCTCAGGGGTTCCCACACCTGAGCTGCCACCGGCTGGGAAGCTCAGCCCTGGGCCACACTGCTTCCCCAGGTGCAAGGTAAATATGATGCCTTAATTGCCACTGCCAAAATAACCCTCCTGTTGATTTGCAAGGCACGATTGACTGGTTCAGCAAAACAGCACCCAACCTGCCGGTACGTCTCGCGCCCTCAGCTCCAGCTTTAAGGTAGTAAATATTAAGCAATATCCTGGGGGGTTCTCCTGTTTTCTCTAGTAACATTCTTGAAGATACCGATTGCTTAAAGTCTTGTCTGTGGGAGACCAGTACCTCATCTCCGTGCAGAGTCACCCCGAGGCATCAGCACAGCCGACAGAGCAAAGGCCTCGCGGGGTCAGCCATAACCTGGCCTGAAGGTAAAAGAAGGTTTTGCCCGAGGTAGGTCCACAGTCAACAGAGCCAATTAACATGCTGCTCAGTTACAGAGGGGAACAGTCTTTCAGCAGAGGTATCAAAAAAATAAGCCACTTCCTGAGAAGTGGGATGGGGACTGCAGCGTTGTACTTTGAAAGATTTCTCCAACTTTAATTACAAAGAAAAAAAAAACAAAACACTCAAGGTTTCTACACAAGCTGCTAGAGGAAAAACAGAGTCCCACAAAACAAATGCCTCCTCCCACATACGACATTTTCATTATATCAGCAGCAACTGACTCACCGTACAGGATTTGGTGATATTTGAAATTATGAACATGGCATAAAAGTTCACAAGCTGATTAACACAATTACTATTCATTTGATCCTGATTGCTACAGCAGGGATTTCTGATTAAGTCGGTCTGCCCGGCAATTTCCCCAGATTTTCTTCCGTGCTTTGAATACCATGGGGCAAATATCCCAAACTCAGCACCCTGCTCACAGCCCAGTTATTTTGTTTGGTGTGCAACAGCCTCAGCAATCCCAATTAGCCCATTACACGAAGCAGAGTAGTTTTGTCCCCCACAAACTACACATTCATTAACATCCATAAGGTTAACTATGTAAACCACATGTCCTGTCAGTCCATTCTTAAGTGAATGTTTTCACCGTCTCCTTCCATGTACCTCATGACTTAGCTGATGATACAGGTTCAATTTAATTAACAAGGAAGAACTGCAGGTTTCAATTAATCCTTGCTTTTCTTCTCTCTTTTCCTCCTCCCACCCCCACAGAAAGGAAGAGGTAAGAGGAAAACCTTCCCTTTGAGTACCACCAAACCTCTCCTGGTTTACAGATCCCCACTATGCATATTTCCGTAGAATTAAGGTAGAACAAAAATAATCTATTCTTATATGCCAGACATCAGTTAATAATGGATCACCTCTATGTTATACACTTCCCTCCACACACAGCTATTTCAGATCCGAGGCTGTGCAGTAGAATCCCCAACACCTTATGCTCCCCAAAAACCAAATACTGATTTCTATTCAACAGAGCAGAAAACACACAGATCTGAGAGAGTTTTTTGATGGGATTCCAGACTGAAATGGTATATGATGCTTCAAGAGGAAGAAAAACCTAGTCTTGGTTTTGGTATTGGTTTGGGTCTTTTTTCTTTGGCTCTTTGCATTTTTCCACCCCCCATCGCTACACACCATGTTTTGGGTGCGTTGGCATCCCGCAGCCACTGTACTTAGAACTGGAGCAGCTCAAGACAGGGATAGAGGAGACGGTGTCCTGACAGCACCCTGGAGCATCCCTAACGAGATGAGCAGCATTAGCATGGGCAGGCTGTGGCGAGCAGCACACAGAGGACACAGGACATTCGCTGACGTCCTTGAGCAGCCGATCTTGGTTGTACTCAATCAAAAGGCTCCACAAGACTGTTGTTGCATGGTGCTTTAATGACATTTACTATGACAGCTGAGCAAAAGCAATGGTTTCATGAAGTAATTGCTCACTGCCAGAGGAGTCATTTTATTGGGCCTACCTGCAGTTAAGTTCAGACACACATGACAAATTCTGTGTTTTGTTATTCTTACCCTCTTCCTCAATGAGGTATTACTGCCTCCGAAGTTGTTCTTCAGCTGAAAGCCCAGAAAGCTGCAACTAGCTGGAAATCTCTTTAAACAGTACAAAGTAAACACATTACAGAATAATGGAATAAATTGAATATTGTCTTCTTGGCCATGTATATCTGGTGTTTTAACCACAGTTATAGCTTCTACAGGACTTGCTGCAGGGAAGATAAGTAATTATTGTTTTATCATGACCCAAAGAAGAATTAGGCTTAGTTTTTAAAACTGGAGATGTTCCCTCTTCACTGCATAGAAGGCACTCGGTCTGTTGGCTTTTTTTATTCTCTGCTCTTCATTACTATCACTTCAAACCTTCCAAACGCAGGTGTGTGTTTGATTCCAAGGTCTTCACAGGCCAATTGTTTCACTTAACACTAGTTTAAAAGAACAAAACTCCCTCAGGTAGGCCAGCTTCTATCTCCAGCCGAGGCACCAGATCCATCTATACTGTTTCTGTTTGAAGCAAAATCCTTGCAGGATTATTTTCCCTATCAGCTTTTCCTCTACTAGGTAAATCATGCAGCCTATCAAAGCCATTTCTGCGTTCTCCCTTAACAATGCATTTGAAGGCGATATCAAAGAATTGCTGCTGGTGTTACACATATTACAGTAAGCCCCCGATAGCAGATGTTAATGCATTTTATGATTGGGAATGTTGTCTCAAGATAAAAAACAGACAGTCTGCAGGAATCAGCAAAAACCCACTTAATTTCACACATGTATAGTCACTGACGTGTGTGCAATGAGATTAGGCGATGCCCTTGTCGGCAAACTTATCATAACTTTCTCCAAATAGCAAATCCCTAATTAGTTTATACTGTGGCTTTGCGGAGGGTAAGCATGGCTGGGGAAGAGCAAACAGTAGCTGATTTCACAGGAACATGCTTGCTTAGCTCAGGCTTAGCCATTATGAGAAAGTAAATACTGTGTAAAAAAGCACTCGGATGGAAAGATTCATACATTTTGTTTCAGCGTGATTTGCAGATCTATATAGGAACTTCCCAAACCCACAGCATCTTAATAAACTGGAGATGGACTACATCATTACTAGAGGCTGTCTTTTAATCTAGATGCTATACTGTTGCTAAATCTGTTGAATTTGCCACTTACTGGTCAGTTTTCAACTCCAGTGGCATGTTTTCTCAAGCAAACTCATGTTGCTAACAGCTGGAAGAGCAACAAAGAAATAGCTGCAGCATCCTACATCTGAGGAAGCCATGTCAAGGGGCAAAGGAAAAGTTCAGAGAAGAAAGGCAGAGTTCATTTCTGCAGAGAGCAGAACGTTGTTCAAATTAAAGGAAAAAAAGCATCTTTCAGTCCATTCCAGATGCCATCAAGCCTGGGGAGTGAACTGCAAGAGTGATAGGGTCTTATGGTGCATCAGAGTGGTTTGATCAGATTTTCCTCAAAGGGAACTCCCTGGAGAGAGGAGGTAAAGGTGATGGTGGTTCTTCTGTAAATGAGGCAGCAAGGCTGGGGGGATCTGCTGGCTGTCACGGCACTGGGATATCAGAGCAGGGCCAAGAGCTTCAGCAACCAGCAAGCAGGTGGGCGGAGCAGGCAGATCACACATTTATTTACAGTGGTTAACTCCTACATAGCGCTCACACCACAAGTTGTACTAAGAATAAAATACGCTTTGCTCTTAATGCAGCAAGAAAGGAATGAAATTTCAGTCCTGCATGTTCATTTAAAAAGTGAATATAATCTCAAATAATTATGTTACATTCAAATATGACAAATTTGTCCTTCAACATCATAAAATCAGTTTAAAGGGGCCAGTCATCCACCTTCCTCCACTTTCAGTAGATTTGGTTAATATACATTAGATAACTAACTCGTAAATTACTTCTCAACTCCTTGGATGTTCAGACTAAAAGCAATTACCTATAGTCTTCTCCTTTTTAATACACACAGAGCGCTATTAATAAGAGATAATAGGGAACGTGCAAGCTGTAGCTAGGCCATTTATAGTTTTATATACAAAGCAGTTTTCCAAATGGTCTGGTTGTCCTGAAATCACCACCTCCCAAAAGCACCAAGAGCTGTCCCTCTCCAGCCCCAGACATTCACCTCCATTTGCTGCAACCTCCACATGTCACCCGTACAATTCAACCTTTCTACACAGAGTCTAAAAAAAAAAAAAAACAAAAAAAAACCAAACAAACAAAAAAAAAAAAAAAAAAAAAAAAAAAAAAACCAAAAAAACAAAAAAAAAAGAAAGCCTGTTCTACTCAGATCGTCGCTTACTGCCACTTCTCATTCTGATCCCAGCAGCAGCTCCCCACAAGGAGAACACGTACCTTGGTGTGTCCTTCCAGCTGGGAGTTGAGGCTGAAAAGGTGCACCAGCAATACCATATTCAGGATGAAGGATTAGGCCCAGATGGCAACAAGATGAAGTTTTTTTTTTAAAGCACGTTAAATCTGGAAAGTGATACTCATATTGCTGTAACCAACAACAGACTGGAGATGACTACACAAACAGCGGGAAAACTGCAGACAATGCTGTGGCAAACTCACCAGGTAAATCCCAGACTTATTTTCCCAGGAGTTTAACAGTAAGCTAAAAAAAAAAAAAAAAAATCCACCTTCTTTTTGAATCCCCTTTCCACTCTTAGAAGCACCTCTTGGATAGATGGAAGCTGTCCAGGGAAGTAGAAAATTCAGTGCTACCCACAGACTCTACCTATGGAATCACTTTGAACTCTATTAACATAATGAAGCATATGATAGATAAATGTCAGGTTGCATCTGTATAAAGGTCAAGTCACATTTGTTTACTCATTAGGGGACAGTATGAGAGGTTTATTTTTTTCCCCAGCATAAGCAGTTCAGTCTTTTTAATAGTGAAAAAGGTGCCATATACCTTTACATAAAACCTTTATATCTCCTTTAGAACAAAATGTTGATTGGGCCAAAATTGCCATTCTAATTGAGATTTTTTTTTAAAAAAAAAAAAAAAAGAAAAATCACTCTGCCTCACTCAAGATCATGAGCAAAAACTCCAGTGAGGTTTGTTTAAAGACCAGTCAGACTGGGGCTCACAACATCCTTTTTAGCATTCTAAGATTACATACCTGGCAGCTTTAGCATAGTACTTGAGGGGAGCTTACCTTTATCATTTTTATCCTCTAAAAATAAGGGGGATTTAGAGCAAGAATGTGTTCCTGCTCACCCACAGAATCTAAATAAAGGCAAAGTTAGTGATACAGAAAAGTGGCGTGCACACATACACTTTTAATTGTATTTTAAGTACTATAGTAATAAGCCAAGTTCAACTGTAAAATACTGGGATATTCTTCACATATTGTCTATACCCACATCTCTCATGTAATGACTCTCTGGAGTAACCTAACTTTTTTATTATTATTATTGCAAGTTATATTGCTCAGCACCATGGGAAAAATATGTAAATTAGAAACATAAACATGCCAGTTAAAAGCTGCCAGATTGAACTAATGAGGGTGATATAGCAATGACACAGCTAAGTTTTTATAGTTTTTTTTAAGGAGCTAATTAAGGCTTCCTAATTACCCCTACCAGTGTGAGTATTACCCTCTTGAATAGCTATAAGTAATTAAGTTAAAGCAATTTAAAAAAAAAAAAAAAAAGAAAAAAGTAATATAAGTTTCAGACAATCTTTGAAAAGCCCAACAGTAGCTAATAGATTACATGGAAGAAGCAGCTTCCCCGGCAAGTGCCCCGCATCAGGAGAGGGGCACATGGGAAATATCAGTCAGCTCCCAAGCACTCAGGCAAGGTGAATGGGGCATTTCAAAATATGCTGAGAATTGAGTTTCTATTCAGCTTTCAGGAGAAAATAAAAATAAAAAAAATCCACTGGTGGCAGAAAAGGCCCAGTGAATTCTTTTGAAAATATTTGAGGCACGAAGGAGATTCTCCATCTTGGGGAATTTTAAAATGAAAAGGGCACAAAGAGACTCCAGCTCTCTTGAGAGTGTTGAAGGTTTTGTAAATACCATCGCGTTAGATATCTAAACGTTGCAACCAGAGCGTTCAAAACTGTCATGAGGGAACAGAAAAAGCCACAGGGTGTTTGAATAAAGGTGTTGTCTGAAGGAACAGTCCTACTGAAGGAATTAAGGTCTGTGTCTACGTGTGCCTAACTTAAAGCAGCCAGGTCCAACATCTACAGCTGCAGGACGCAAAGCACCACAAATTCACATCCAAACCATACATTTCATCAAGAACTAAACACTCATGGTTAGAATCCAAAGCCCTTTCTGTCTCCTATGAACCACAGAAAAGGCCTTTAAAGTCCTTCATGAAGGGCAAAAGATGTAAAATATACACAGAATGTTTTAAATTAACAACACCTTAGAAAAAATTAGAATTAGCAACAATGGTGAGAAACTGCATGATCAGACGTGTTTATTTGCGGCTTCTGCCCATTCAGTGCCACCACATCTCCTCTAGACCAGCTGAGGGTACCTGTGGTAGCAACACCTTGTCCTCGCACTCTCTGCAACACTGCGAACGAAGAGTATGACAGGACAAGATCATCAAGCCACAAATCCCGCAGAAAGACTTACCCTGGGTCACGCCACATGTTCTACACGGAGCTGAGCAGGGAATCCAGTGTCACCATGAAATTGTCCTTCTTCACTGCCCTTCAAGTTACCTTTCCTCCACCAGAATTACTCTTTTACTTCACTGCTAACCCTGCTGCTAGCTGGCATCCTTTGCCAGGTGTATAAGCACACAGTAACATAACTCAAAAGGCTTTATCACTCCAAAAGAAGTTCCTAGGAGGGAGTGTTTTGTTAAAGCAAAGAAAATTCACAGAGGAGAATGTGGCAAAACTAAGTATCACCTCCAAGCCTTAACCAGAGGACAAACCTCCTCCCTTGCTACTCACTGATAATTTATCAGGCTCCCTCCTGCCCTAGTCCCAGCTTTCCTGAGTTACCAGGCCAGTTTACCAGGTGTTTTGAGTTGCTCCAAAGTTCAGGGCAGCAAAGGCTGTTTTGCTTAGTCCTGAGTATAGTTTTGAATGCTCAGGAGAACCCTTTCCATGCAGTTCACTCGTCAGTGTTTTCAGAGCCCAACCAGAGGACTGGTGTAGGAGACTGTCACGTTGCCATAATGCAAACTGAGATCTTCTAAAGGCAGTTAAGAATATGGAGTGGGCAGTAGTTAACTAAAGGGCATTTCAGTCTTATACGACATAGGACTAAGCTCTATTAGGTCAATCCTGGGAGGAGGAAAGGGGCTCAAGTAGAAGACAGAGCTTGGGAGACCCTCTGGAATAACAGTTTGTGGACACATAGGCACAGAGAACCTTCTCCTGATCTTTAGGAAAAGCCGTGGACTCTGGGGAGCCCTGCAGAGCTCTCTGCTGCACCACCGATGGCTGCGTGAACACCGGGACCTCACCAGAAGCCATCAGTGATATCTACTGTACAGATCTTACGCACTCCATCCCGAGACCTTCTCGTTTTGGCATATTATCCCACACCTCTGTTGAAATCTGACTAACAGCAAAGGCAAGATCCACGGTACTGCTCCCGCTCTGTCGCAAACGCTGTCACACCCATCCTTCATGCGAAAACTAAGCACTGGCTGTAGCCAGAGCTGCCAGCTCTGCACCCAGGTGCCAGAGCAGAGATTGTCACAGCGATGGGCAGAACGAAAAATCCCACGTCCTGCCACAGAAAGAATAAAACACCCCCGTGCTTGCACTGTAAGCTGCCTGAATAGCCACAGCCAGGAGCAATCCCTTTTATTTTCATATGCTGCAGCAGACTCCAGAAAGTCTCTTTTAGGGTAAGCCCAGGGTATAAAAAAAAAAAAAAAAAAAGGAGTCATCTGGTCAGAAGGAATCAAATCCAATGATATCCCCTTCTTATCTTGTACCCTTAACCACAACAAACAAATGAGTCAGTCTGAGAGGAAAGAAACCCAATCAGCAGCACTGCACTGCCGAGCATGGCTTGCATATTTTATAGTTCCAGTGGTGTTACCAGTAAAGCCTCGGTGTCCAGTCAGTGCGATGCTCATAATTGTTTTTATCCGCTTGAAAACAAGCTGGTTAGAAGCAGAATTCAATTGATTTGTGAATGATGTTTACCCTTTTTCTCGCCACCAAGCCGACAACCAATTAAATGACATTAAAGATTAATTAACAGGGAGGCCTGTGCGCTACCTGCCAGACCAACAACGGCGTTTGGTGCTGCATGTTCTTTCCTCAGCGAGGCAAGTACCTGCAGTTTCGCTTCAAGTTTCTCTTTTGAAAAACTAGACTGCAGCAAAATCGTGGGAAACGGTGTAAAAAAAGAAGGAAAGGTTACGGGATGATGGGTTTGCAGCTATTATTCGTTAGCGCCTCGTTTGCAAGGAAGGGCACAGAGCGCTCGGTGGCTTTGGAAGCATTTGGCCTAAAATGGAGTGGAAATGTAGCCAGAAGAGTTGGGTGTGTTTGTGTAAGTTGGAAGGAGCGAGAAAGTATATATTAGGCATTTCTCACACACACATACCCCACACCTGCTCTTGACAGCTTGTTCCATGTTTTGTATCAAATGTATAAATAACGTATATACATTTACATATAAACAGAGTAACACAAGTGCTGCCAACTCCCCATCTCTGTACTTAGACACAGACACAAAAGCACAGACACAGAGCTAGAGATCCATGTGCAGGGACATATAGGAACCCACTTCGCATTTAAATCCTTCCCATCCTCTGAAGTTGCAAAACAAACTCTTCTTCTCCCCTGAGGTAATACGTCTGTTAATTACATTTCTTGCCCTGGTTTTCCTTTTATTTTCAGACCAACCTTTTTTTTTTTTCTTTTCTCAGATGCACATGAAGAGCTTTTTTTTAATTGGGAATTTTTTTTCTGCTGCTGAAGGATGTTCAGGACATTTTGCTTAAATTCTTGTAAAATATCAAAGGGACTGCAGACAAAATCACATCATGCCCTCTGCTTCTGTGCTCCAAGTTTTCTATGCCAACATTGTCCGATCTAACAGGTTGCAGTGGGAATCTTCTTTCTCGTTTCCTCTCTGCTTTAACCCAGTCCACGCTTGCCCAGAGCTCTTCCCCTGCGCGCACAAAGTAATCTCAAAATACTTCTTTCTGTTTAAGATGAGGGGGACCAGCTTCTGGTCATGGCTGTACTCACTGCAGCTGTTTGGCAGAGTCACAGCAGAGACGGTGTGGAGTGGGTAGTGGAAGCGCTTAGGAAAGAAGGAGGGGCACAAGAATTTTGGACAGGATACGAAAGAGCTGAGCAACACAGCCAAACGCTTGATGACTCACTGCGAGTCAGCAGCAAGCGATCTGGAGGCTGGGATCAAACAAAGCCAGCTTGATCCACTCCTGCAGAGGATGCTCTTACTGTACAAAAGGTCTTGCAAAGTATTCACCATCACCACAACGCAATCCATCCCATGCAGCTATGATCCCGGCCCCAAATCTTCATTCCTCTTCCTCTTTCTCCCACCCTTGGTCCTCTTTTGCTTCCCGCTCAAGCTTGCCTTGTCCTAGGTTCTGCCCCAAACGTGACACCCCTACATCTGCATGTTTCCCTGCTCTGAGGTGCAGCCCAGCTGGTTCCCCTCCCTCCCTCAACAAAGCCTTGAGGTCGCACCAAACCCCAAAGCGTACTTTGTACATGCCATGTGTCAAGACGAGGAACTGGAAATACATTGCAGTCCCAGGCTGAGAGTGGCTCTGGGAGATGCTCTCATGCCTGCTAGAGGGTTATGACCCAGTGCGTGTCCTTGTAGAGCTTTCACAGTGACTTGGGCTGACGAGCCAGGGCAGAGGTACAGAAGATACCTCTGTTGGAATGAGGGCAATGACCGCAGGAGCCAGCAGCAGGTGACTCAGAGGCTGTTTCAACGCTGTCCAGGAACATAAAGAGAAAAACAGCAGCTGCCATCATAATTTCATTTTTCAATTAAAAAAGACATGCTTACACCCAGCGGCAAGCCAGAGGGCTTGAAACAGAGAAAGTTGGGTGGCAACCCATGGCGGGCATGTTTCAGTGTGCCTCTAGAGAAGACCATAACGGTCCTCTCTGGCCCTAAAAATCTCTGTACAGACTTGGAGCAAGTGTCTCTGAGTGTAGGAAAGACGCTTTACACAGAGGAAACTGGTTTGGTGATCTACCTCTAAGGCATCGCAGCTCTGCCTCGTCTCCAGTGGGACACCTCCGTCGGCACAGCCACTGCCACCTCTCCCTGCTTTGGTTCTCCGGCTGTACAACGGAGGAGCCGTGCAGACTTTCCGTCCTCTCCTAGCATTCATTGGCTGGAGAGCCATAAAGACACACAATGATTGTTCTTAATTATCAACTTGGTGTTTGTTTCTGAGGCCTTGTTCAGGTTTGATAAGAATCTCCCGCTGCTGAGCTGAACGGCGCGAGGGTCACCCAGGCCAGGGGAAAGTTTATCGCTTTCTCTCTCTTCTCCAAGGAGACAATAACAGCCAAGATTCTAGTTGAAGCTTATTAAAGTGCCCAGATATCTGTTTCAGCATGGATAATTTAATCAGACAAGCTAAATATTTATGAGGCTGCACTTTATTGTCGACGAAAGACAAAAATGTGCTTTAAGTGCTATTCAGAATAAGAATTATAATGATGATTAAAAAAGGCATTGGTAATGACACTTGATATTACTATTGTTAGCTCCTAGGATCACAGAGGACTGCAAATAAGAGACTGGGAGCTGGAATGAAACGTGCTCCCTATCTCTGTCTGTGCAGATCTGTGAAGAGATCCAAGGCTCAACAGATCACCTAGCCATCCAGCCCAAAATTACACCGCGTGTACTCAGAGGGTAAAGCCAGCCCAATGGAGGAAGAATCATTTCAGTCCCTCTTACCGTCCTTTAAAGACAAAACCCACAGCACGTGTCCCTGAAAAACGAGCGCTGCACAGACTGTAAGCACAGTTGTGGTTTGCAAGTCACCAGAATTGGAGAGCAAATCTGAAAGGAGAATTCAGCTGTGACCATAACACCCCATACACCTTGCAAAACAGTCCCCAAAAAGGCCAGTTCTGCATAGTTTTGAACAAGGCATCAGTTCATTTTCACCCTGGATCAGCAGGAAGGTATATTTAGCACAGGCTTCTCCGTTACAAATGAAGTCTGTGCATTTCCCAAGGTGAAGGGCTTTGCTCTTGGAGGTGTGGAGACTTCAGGGTTTCTGCCAGAAGAGGCCTTGATTCAGCAAGGTGTTTACATACACAGCCAATGTTTAGCACATGGAGAATACCCATTGATTTAAAGTTATGATAAAATACATTACTTATCCAAGGTCAGAGCTTCTGCACTTAATATTTTGCTTGAAGCAGGCTCATTTGAAAAAAAATAAAAAAAAGAAGAAAGTGTGCGTGGGGAACCCTGCTTTCTACTTCACTGGATTTTAATTTTTCTTCATCTTTATGACCGCTAAATCTCAAACAATTTAAAGGCCTATAAACCATGCATGCAGCAACAGTATGGCTGTAAGATTGAATACACAGAAAGCAATACAGCCTACCAACTACGTTTGTTCTGCTTCACGTAACTTGAACATTTTAAAAATACATTCACTTCCTTTCTTCATGTTCAAATTCTACTGCGCCAGTATTTTATTTATGAGTGGCAGCTATATAGTAGGCAGCAAAAGATATATTTTGCTTATTAAATATAAATAGGCAGCAAATCTAAATTAACTGGTGGAAAAGCTTTCACTTTGGGAATTTTTTATATTTGAGCTCTTATTAATGTCACATTGATGCCATGTATCTTCTTAGCATATACTTCATACATTTGGAAGTGAGACATAAGTGGAAGATGGATATTAATATTGCTACCATTATTTCTGCCTTCCCTACCAATGCTATCACTTCCACTAGAACAGAGTAGACAATAAACCTGTTTGAAAATATCCTCTCATTTACTTCCTTTTCATTATTTTTCATGGCAAGCAACAATACTTATTGTCTAAAAATTTCACTCGCATGTCAGGTAATATTCCATCTGTTTTTTGGCTTTGGTTGGATTTTGGGGAGGGTGCCTGGTGTTAATTTGTTTGACAAAAGACATTATTAAATACTTAGCACAAAAGGCATTACACCTTTTTTCTCGCCATTCTCTGTCTCTCAAAAGCAAAGCAGATCCCTCATCCTGCCTGTCACACACACTGCACCAGGTGTCCTGGGCGTAATTATGCAGCGTTTCTCAGATTGAGCCTGGAGGAACTTTTAATTCTTCGGAGGTGGAAAGGAAAATTCTCTTGTCTTCACGATCAGATGAGGAATCCACTTTCAAGAAGAAAAAAAAAATTGTTTTTAAAGATTTAAAAGCTTTGACTCATTTTCCAATCAATCATCTTCATTAACAAGTGTCTCTAAAATGCTGCTGCTATAGAAAAATATTTCAACCTGTCAAGGGCTTTCTTTCCTTCCTCCCTTCTGCACCCAATTAAGGCTTCTCCTGCAGTTATTCCACTATCTGCAGAAGGCTGAGCCCTTTTCCGACACATCCTTCCCTGTGGAGAACTGCCATTTTCTTGCAACTCTGTGGCACTAAACCACAACAAGTCCTATTTGAGAGCTGTGAAAACCCTTTTGGAGGCAGAAGCAGGGAAAACGTAGCCCATCAAACCAATTCTTCTGTCACATTTTGCTGAGATAATGTTGTACAAAAATTTGTTCAAAAAGCTTGCTTGAATGAAATTGCACGTAACTCATTGATTCAACTACTAATAAATAGGTAATAATACAGAATAAACTCCCAGTGAACAGCAAAATGAGTTGATGTATTGTGTTCAAGCGGAATCAAGTCCCAACAAGTTACTTTCTTAAGTATGTGCAAAGAGAATCAGAGGAGCATTTTCAGTGTAAATTCATTCAAAACAGTCTTCCGAGACTCCTGCTTCGCTTGCTTATTTCCAGGAGCCCCACTGGGCGGTTGCTGGTTCCTTAGCGGGTGCCATTGTGGTTTTGAAAACAACAAGAGAAACAATAAGGATTTTTGGGCAGTGAAACTCATTGAAGTTTGTGAAACTTTGTTCCACCAGCTGTCATGTATCTCCCTCTCCCCCAGCTTACTTGGTCAAAATGTTGAATTAATTAAGAAGAATTTATTATTTCCACTTTAATATTCTCAATAATTCTCTTGAACGCTGCAAACCACTGAAATCCTCTCCGAAGCCTCACGAGTGTTCCCTTGGGTCCAACAAATACTCCTCACGCAGCCTTTCTTCTGGCTTTTCACCAAACCTTAGCCCCAGTAGGAATGCTTGAGATCACCATCTCCACATATGAGGAAAGAGATGCTGAGAAAAAAATCGTCCTTTTCCTGGCTATCCCCAAGGCCGAAAGAGAGCAAACCCAGCCCTTCCCATTAGCCCAGCTCCTGTACAGAGCCAGTGTCTGTCCCAAGCCAGCAAACTTTATGTGTTCTCCTTGCACAACCAGTGTGATATCCCACCCTACATGAGGCTCCGCGTGAAGCAACGCTGATGCAAAGTCACTGGGGGATCTGACCTGGTATTTCCCTTGCTGTCAGTGAGATAACTGCTTTCTTCTGGGTAGGGAAAGGAAGAGGGAAGGGCAAAGCTGGGGTTGACTCTGTGACTGCTTTGTACGTGTTTCAAAACTATATATATACATGTGCAAGCAGCAAAGGAACTCTTCCTCGCCCAGCTATCATCATTTACCAGGTACAGAGCACTGAGACTGATGCCCTTATGCATGATGGAGATGAGGCATAAATAGGAAAGAGCTGGTTTTGTCTTCTTTGTTAACAACCTCCCTCTCCCACTCGGAGGGAAGATGTCAGCTAGATAATTTATTA
Source organism: Ibidorhyncha struthersii (assembly GCA_013398815.1). Classification (NCBI taxonomy): domain Eukaryota; kingdom Metazoa; phylum Chordata; class Aves; order Charadriiformes; family Charadriidae; genus Ibidorhyncha; species Ibidorhyncha struthersii. Next base: position 160,912 of record VZSZ01006766.1, on the reverse strand, counting down.
GAAAATATCACCGCAGTGTAATATGGTATGTACTGTCCTTTGGGGGTAGAAAATCAAATATTCACTTGTCACTGGAAGGGTTGATTTAATTGACACATATAACAATTCACCTTTTAAAATAGCTACGTAGGCTGTGTTTTTCATAGTAAGAATAGGTGGGGTTTAATTCTGATAACTGGGAGCAATGGCTACGTTGGCATGCAATAGTTCATAAGCTCCAGATCCAACCACTCCGTCTGTAAGCAATACCCTTTGCTCAGACGGTCGGTGCAGCGCTGGGACCAAGAGCATCTCTTGCAGCCGCCGGCACCTGTTTGCCAGCCCGTGGGACCCACCGCCCCCCGGAATCAGCAGCGGCTCCGGCCAGCTGGCAAGTATCGGGGGCTGAGAAATTCCTCCTCAGCCCCATGGCCGAGGAAACAAGGGCAACGGGCCACGCTCCTGAAACCTGAGATTTCAGCTAAACCCAAGGAAGGATTTTGAGACCGAGCGAGACCTCCCACGAGCGGGCACAGTGCCATTTGCTCTGCCCCAGCAGGGAACTGGGTCTCGGTGGGGAGAGGGGTAAGGATGTATTTTGTTTTTAAAGAGTTAGTTATTAATTTCCCAGTGACCGTTGTATCATTCAGCAACACACACACAAGGAAAAGACACACAGCCTAAAGCAGACACCGCTCTCGCGGGGGTAAATCAGACCTCCCAGAGCAGAGCTTGCCCCACTTGGCTTCCCCATAACTCAGCAGTGCCCGTCCACGGGGAGCAACAAGCAGCAGAGAGGTCAGAGCGACCGCGTTCCTCTTTCCGGGGGTTTACTAATCCCCACTACCCAGGGGAGAAGAAGGATGGAGGGAGGAAGCTGCGTGGAAAGGATTCCCAGAGCAGGTGTCTCCCTGCCAGCGAGGTGGGCCTGAACTGGGAAACATCACCCGCATTTACAGAGACGGAGGGACGGGCAGAACCGGCACTTCGGTTTGGTCTCTGACAAACTCCAGGACTCCCGAGCTGGGAGCCAGGTCGGACGTGCTGTTTCATTAGAGCCAGGTGGGGTATTGAGGAGAAGAGTCAGCCAAACCAGTGTCTACAACTGCCTTACAAATGTGCGTTTCTGTTATTCAAAACTAACTTGCAAGTTTCTGTCAAGGTCAGTAAGTTGTTTTGACTGGGGAAATATTTGTATTTTTTTTAAAAAAAAGACACACAAGTGAAAACAAAAACATTTTGGAAATGTTTTTTTCAGGTGGAAGTAACCTTTGTTTCATAGTTTGTGCTTAAAAAAGACCAAGAACCCAAATATTTCACTTTTGATTTACAAAACCTTACATTTGTTTAAAAACATTGTAAGGAATTTTCATTTAAGGGAGGGGAAAAAACCCAAACAAATCCATTTCACAGTAACCCACAATTAAATGTATTGCCAGTGTTTCAATTTGGCCAGTGACCTTGAAAATCGTAACTCTGGTTTAGGGTCTGTCTGTCTGTCTCTCCTCTAAGTGACAGCTAATGAATCAGATATGTGTCCTGGCACAGAATTAGAACTATGTCCTTTTGATACTGCAACTTTTACAGACATTTCTTATACAAGATCACATTCTTATGCTTCTCTAGGTAGCAATTTTTTGACGGTGTTGTTCCAAACCCCTTCTGTAACACAACTCCAGTATATAACCAGTGCAGTGTGTCTAAGAAGGGAACCCAGCTGCACTTTTCTTTTTTTTACAGTCACTTTCTAGGCTGTATTTGTACTGCTAATGAATAGTGACATCAAACACACATAAATTAGACTGTTGGCTGAGGATAATTAAATTGAGCAAGTTGAAAAAAAATAAACTATATCAACTAAATCCCAATTTGCAAACTATTATGCGTAGTCTTCAAGGTTTCAGCAGAACAATGGATACAACAGGGGGGATTATAGCAAGGTTTAAATTTCGTAGGGATGATTTGATATTCTATCTGCACTGTGAGCAAGTCATGTTGCATCAGGTCAAATCCCAATTTCATTCTATTGTGAAAAAAAATCTATTGTTGCCACTCTTTCCCCCTACTTCTTCATTATGAGGATGTAATTTATCGAAGTGCCCCTGAGAGTTTGCAGCACGGAATGGCTGTAGCACTATATATTTCAAATAGTTTCTTTGTTGCAGAGCACTAGTGGTTAATAGGAAGATAATGAAAATATGGAAATTAAATTAGTTTGGTGCCAGGGCTGAAAAGAGTAGTTTCTTTAATTTGCAATACAGCAAGGTTATGAGCAAAATTTGAAGAAAAAAAAAAAAAGAAATGCGATTGCTACATTCTTGTAGGGAGGCTGGTAGGGTGGGGATTTCTCCACTTTCCTCAGCTTGGAAAAAAATCAAATGTTTTTCATATTACTTACTGACAGTAGGCATCTAGATTTTGAATAGCACATGGAAAAAAAGGTTAGTGAAACAATATGATGTGAAAAGGCAAGATATTTATCAGTGACACTCCAAGGAGGGAAACCAAAGTTTGAGTGATTAAGAAGAAAAAGAAGTGTGTGGACGATCCTAAAATCCCAGCCAGATTTATTACTGCTGTGAAAAAGAACTTCTAAATAAAGGCCAAATCCTTTTTGGCTTTTTCAAACTATGCCTAATTATCCCAGGGAATTCAAAATTCATTATCAGTGCAAGACACTAAGAAAACAGAATTGAGAAGAACTGTGCAGCAGTGTGTGGAATCTGATTTCTGTGTGTGAGCAGCAGTGAAGGAGAGTGCGCAACCCAAGGGATGCGCTGGGTCATCAGCAATCCCTGCGGCTCGTGTCCACTGCTACACTCAACGCTGTCCTCTCCACTGGGTCAGCACAGAGCACCGTGCCAAGACATTGAGCTCAATTCCAGCAAGTCAGCTAATACTTGAATGAGTCTGTTCCACTCTATGTCAGTGTTGTGACTTCTCTAGTTCATCAGCATCCACTGCGATTAGAAGGCAGCATGAGTCCAAACAATCCAGATTCTCCACTGAAGGCCCATGATGAATATTTAAAAAACAAAACAAACAACAAAAAAAACACCCAAACCCCAAAATACCCTTCACACAACATACACAGCTCTTGCTTACTCAATATGATCACATTGGCCATTGAGTTACTTTGCGCATCAAAGTTTCCCTCGATCTTCGTTTAAGTAAAGAAGGTCCCAAGAGTCTTGGAGAAAGATGTCACACACCAGCTCGCATCCCTTATAAGTCTGGCAGGCAGTTAACAGAATGATAAATGAAACACTAATCACGCAGGCAGACAAAACGCTACTGCTATCCAACATTGTGTTTTTCTCCTTGTAGACGCAAACCAGTCATATTAAACCTGTAAAAATAATGATGATCAATAACAATGTGACTTCGTGTCTGCTCCCAACTGCTGTTAGGAGCTAGCTCCTGCCTGTTGCAGGCACCTGGGGCTGGAGTTCCCCTTACCCAACGGATACTGTGGGTATTCGTGGCCGCTGTCACTGGTTACCTGCTGACACCTTGCAGACCACGGGTGGAGTATCATTGCCCAGTGCTGTACTTATCTGGATTTATAGCAGTCACATGCACTCATACCTTTTATATAGTCAAACATTATAAATATGCCAAGGTTTCTAAAGCTGGAACAGAGACTGTCCAAACAACTGCCTCGCAAATATTTCTTTCCACAGTTTCAGAAAATGAGAAATGCACCATATTAAGCTTGACAGCTCTTTCTTTCAGTACAATTTCTCTATCTTGTCTTGCCCACACTCCTCCAAGAACTGACACATAAATATGAATAATAAAGAAATCTCTAAATTATGACAATAGAACAAAAGAAATATGAAGATTATAAACCACTGTGCTTCAGAAGGAAAACCAGTGACTTCTAGCCAAGTTTTCAACAGGGCGACGGAGCAAATTGTTTCAGAGCTTCAAAGAGGACTGGAGCTCATCTCAACAAGCTGGCCTTGAGATGAGTGAGAAATCCCCTCTTCCCTTTATAGGCACTCAACATCTTCCATGAAAGCATCTGGTGCTTCCCATAGTCAAAGCAGGATGAAACAGCAGACGGATACACATGACTAGAAGCATGGTTCCTTCTGTTAATGCGGGTAGAACTGCAGGATAAAGAGCAACATTTAGCAGAGCTGACTGTCTCCAAAGTGGAAGGACATACACCGGCCCTCAGCCAGCAGGAACCTGTCACCACCTTCAGGCATGGTCCCAGACAGGAGACAGCACTGGATGGGACAAGAAGCTGAAAAGTGAAATCAAAGCAATTTGCAATTAGTGACTTCGCTAACTTGGCCGGGATTAGAGAGCTCGTTAATTCCTGAGATAAACCACAGAAACAGCAGGACCTCAAGTGCTAAGCATTACTCTTTGTGGAAAGGGTACAAATAGCTATGAAGATGTTACAGCAGTCTTTTTTTTCCCCCCCCCAGAGTCTTCACCCTCATTTCTGAGAATCTTCCTCAGAATAGTTTCGATATGAAGCAAGAATGGGCAGGAGCTCGCTGTACTTTTTCATTCTCTTCACATGTAAGAGCTGCTTGCACAAACTTCACTTCATGTTGGTGGAACAGTTCTGGGTTTTGTGGACTAAAGAGAACCAGTGAAATCTTGGCTCCATCAAACCCAATTGCAAAACACTTGCTGCCAAAATAGGCTCAGGATTCATCCCAAAAGTTAAAAAAAAAAAAATAATTAAAAAATGATGGCAGGAAACTGCAGGGCAGAAATCTAACATCTGGGAATGTCCCATATCAGGAGAAAATTGATGCAAGGATTATATTAACATTAACACTACTGTCGTGATCATAATAATGGGAAAGTGAGATTCTTATTTACTTAAAGTAAGCAAAGATATGTAGCTGTTTAACATATTTGTGACTTCAGTACAATATATTTCATCACTGTGGTTGCAAAATACTCTTTTTTTTTTCCATGGGAGATTACTCAAACCGCAATAATGTGTTTTCCCAAATTAAATAGATAACTTTACAGACTGCTGGTAATAAAATAGGAATAAATACAGAAGACATACCTTATTAAAAAAATTAGCTTGTCATTTTTCAGACTCTTCTTTTGATTTGCAAGTTAATAAAAACCACAGCCAGTTGCCATAGGGAGGATAATTAATTAGGCAACTATAAAATTAATGTTGTGGGGGGGGGAGGCTTTCACTTGAAATATTCATCGCACAGAGCAGAAACATATTCCGGCAGCATAGATGGTGTTAGAAGTGTGCCACATAGTCTGATGTCCTTAAATACCTGTAATTGTTTGTTGTTTCCTTTTTTTTCCCCTGAAGTACAGTTCTGACGGTGGTAAAAGATGGTCAAAGGAATGATTTAATTTACCAGCTCTCCTGCTAGATGTAGATGCCCGTCTTCCTGGAGAGGGACAAAGAATTGCACCACTGGATTCAGACAATGAGCTGTGTGAGCTGCAATCCCTTTCCTCCAGCCCATTTTTAAATGGAGCTCGTGCCAGCCCCAATTCTCCCTGCAGCAGCGGTGTGGTGTATTGAAAACCATCTGAGTAACCTCCTGCCACTCTCATGCACATTCAGCTGCACCCGCTGAGCCCCCCGGGAGATGACCCAAAGCATGGCTGGGTGAGCACAAGACTCCCAGAGATGCATCTGGGCATGAAGTCGAGCAAATATCACCAGCGTGTCCCAAAGATCAACTAGTGAGAGGTCAGTGAGAGAATTCCATCCCCAGTTATAGGTCGGAATTATTGATTTAGTGTTATGTTTCTTATCCAGGCAAACCAGGAAGCCAGAAAAAAATTAATAAGAGGAGATAGTAATGTTCCCAAAAGCTGTGTGAATATTTTAGAATTAAATATTTATTACAAAGTGAATTAAAGCAATTTAAACTCTGCATAAAAGTTTCCACCCAGAAGGTTTGAATAATCCACTAATTCAAAGGTTTAATTAATTCATACTATGTTCTCTGTGTCCTTTTGCAGAGCCATCACCACATCTTTAAATTTGCATAGATGCCGCTAGTGAGAAAGTAGGTAACTCTGGAGTAGTTCTTGTGACTGAATATACTCCCATATCTACTAAAAAATTGAATAAAAGACATAAATAACTAACTCATCATCCCACAGGACAGTGAAAAGTTGCTAAATAAGTACCTAATTTGTGAAGTCTCGCTTGGACCAGATTTATGCTGAGTTAAGAGGATGAATATGAAAATTCTTCCTCCTTCGAAGTTCTTCAGATATTATTGTTGCTAATTTTGCATCACCATTACACAATGTAGAGACCACCCTGGCCCCAAAGAGGTCACCATCCAAAGGCAAGAGATGACAGGAATGTGCAGAAAGAGGAAAAATTACAGGGAAACTGTGAGATCAAGATGATCACCATGGCACGCAGCCTAATCATTATCATTAGGCAACAGGGCAAAAGTAATGGAAGGATGATAATGGCATTGCTGTGTGCAGGCGGATGGTGGGTTTCCTCCGGGAGTGAGGGATTGTCTGGGAGAAAGGAGCAGAAATGTGTGATTGAAAATGTAATGAGCAGGTGATGAAGACCAGTATTATGGGCTGATAGAAGGCAGGAACTTTGATCTGGTTTGATACAGACTGCAAGATAAGTGAGGAAGAGCCTGTGAAAGCTCTGGAAAGTGAAGAAAAGTGATTTGGTGGAGTAGAGAGAAGATACAAAGTACATGGATAGTACAGTCACAGTGATATATTCAGTTCCTATGGCTGAGCCACATGGCATCTGTCAAAGTCAGAGGAAAAATGTTGTTGCTGAAATGAATTAAAAGCCAGCACCTGGACACGAGTTTTATTTAAACCCGTAGATAGAAAAGGCCACTGCCTCAAATATAATACGAGACCTAGACAAAATGTGGATGTAAGACTTGCGGAGCTAGCAGAGTCTAAACATTGCCTGGATAAGAGACATCTGTGATAAGCAAAAACACGATGATGATATTTCGCCAGTAGAGGCATTTGGGACTGTAAGTTAAGAAAATTTCAACAACAATCTTGATCTGATGTCTAGACATTCTCAAGAAGCTTTTAGAGGCCCATATTTTAATTTGGCAGGAAGGAGGTCTGCAGAAGATAGTTGAATGAGCTGTCACGCAGATGATAGCATCATTTGGTCCACATTTTCACTTACGTGATTGCATTTTACTGCCACAGAAGTGGCCGTGCCCAGACAGCATCAACCAGAGATGCTCTTCTCCCCATCATGTGTCTAAGCTGTCGGGGCTTCGCTTTGACATATATTCCAGTGGGAATAGCATCACCATGCCTCATAGTAAGAGCACCTGCAATTGTCTATGAAGTGCCTTAAAGACAAAGCACAAAGCTCTACGGTACTATTTGGCCTCCTTTTGGAGAGAATATCTACTCAGGTAAGAGTGTTATCAATTACATCTTATTAAAGGGGGAGTACTATATTGGATGATAAAATCTTATTTTTTCCCCGAAGTCTAATAATTTCACACTATTTTAAAAAAAAAAGTAAATAAACAAAGCTAGCATTCTGAGAAAGAAGCCACTGGTTATTGCCATATGCAAATCTTTGTTTATCACAAAAGGTCCCATTCACTCTCCCCTCCCACTAAAATTCTGTTATAAATAAGACGCTGAAGGTCCAGATCCCAGTTAAGTCTGCCAGTGATTCATTTTGCTAAACTATTGTTACCCAAGGGTAGATCTATTTTAAAACGCATCAAAATAATCACTTGGTCCTTATGGTGTTTTCTCAAGTCGAAAGCACAAGGTAAGGGTTGACATTTGCTATTCGGCAGAGCAGGTGGCAGCCCACCACACCTTCCACACAAGCCGTCTTCTTAAGTGAAGACTTCTCATCTCACTAACCTGCCCTAGCAGCTTCTGATTAATGGGAAGCAGAGGAGAGAAACTGTGTTCTGTCATTGATCCAAGGGATAACACTGTCCAACCTAGAAAACGTGTTGCCTTGGGGATGTTTACTGTGACATTCTCCATTTTTGCCTCTAAGAGGACCTCTATTCATTTACTAAGAATACTTCTGGATGGTACCTCATCCCCGATTGTTAATGTGGCATTTACAAAATGCCAGAGCCCTGTATGAAATGTGTCAGTATGACAGCTTCGCAGACTGAAACCTCCTTTTCTTACCCTTAGGATTCATATAATCTGGACAACAAAGACACTAAGATGACGAGGATTTGGAAGTTTAAGTACCTGATTTGCAAACACAATTAGGTATTTACATTCCAGAATATCACTGAAATTTGAGCCTGCAGGCAAAGACTGTTGCAGAAAGAAAGGCCTTGTGAAGACAGATAACAGGACCCTAAAATTTGTACCACTATTTGGCAGGACTATCATGACACTTTGCCCATTACTTTGTACTCACGTTATCATTTACTTCTGCCACCTCAGAAATCCATGCCCAGCTGCCCATCTCAATGCTTTTTTTCAGCTGATGGTTGTTAGATCCATCTTAGGAAAAAATTCACCCTTAACTTAATGATATTTCCCCTGTTTGCAGCTTTAAGTATGTCTTGTGCAATAGCTTTCCCCAGTTTCCCAGCTGCTCCCAACAATGATGCGATTGGAGATGTCCTGCCTGCAGGGGCCAGGGCCCTGCAATATGGACCTACTCCCCTGAGAAATAAAAAGGTGAAGAAATTGAGTTCATGGTCAAATTGGTCTGTCAGGAGAGAAGAGCTTCTGCAACTTGACGTTTCCCTTGGCATCCTCATTTTCCATAGTGCAAACCTGTTACTTATTCCTGCAACAGTAATTGAAGGACTTTCAAGGAAGTAAAGTCAGAGCAGTCCCATTTCAAGTAAGCCAAATTTTTTATTAAAAAAAAAAAATAATAATAATAAAAAAAAAAACCACACTGTGGACAGCATCATAAACCAGATTGCTCAGACACATCTGCTGCTCCTCTCACTACTATAAAGGGATTCTTCGAAGACACAGTGAAGGTTTGTTAGCAGACACTGCATGGGTAAGAAAACCCCAGAAGCACATCGTTCATCAGCTTGTATCTACACTGGGGGCAAATAGAGGTCTTCAGATATCTGCCTCAGCTACTCAGTCTGCAAAGGACTTACTTTAAAAAAAAATAAATTTGCAAGACACTGTCACATCATCCAGCAAGGACACTGTTCTATGATATTGGATGATAGGGTGGCTGTCCTTGCTCACTCACCCCTCTCAGAGCATCAGCCTGCAGCGCAGCAGTAGCAAGCTCACACCTTTTTTTGGCAGTAACACAGTAAGACAGGCCCATATTGAAGGCTAGTTAAGGAAGACAAGAAGAAATGGAAACATTACATTGTGTTTTCTAGATAAATTAAGATTTCGCTACTAGTTCTCTGAAAAGCCGGAGCACCATTTACTCCATTCATTCTGCCCTACAGCACGGCTAATGGATACAGATGGCTACGAGTAGCAAGCCGCAGTGTCCCTCAAACGGGATGAATGCTCAGCATTGCAGAGCTGGAGCATTTAATCTGTCACCGATAGGCAGGCTGTGTTAGCAGAGGGAGCAGTGCTTCTTCCCCACCTTCGCCCTCCTTTGCAGAAGGGGTCACAGGAGTCTTGTGCTGAACCATGACTTACTTTCATGACTGAAGAAACCTGGAGTGAACTACGGCACCAGCTTGCAACAAATCTCTACAGAGACTTGCCAAGCAAGAGAAGATTTCTCTGCGTTTGTCAGTTATGCTAATGTGTTCCTTGTTAAGCACATAAAGCCAGGCATCCCCAGCCAGCTCCAGCTATACCGGTTCCTTTGAACAGCTTGAGTTCTTAATCCTATAAAATGATGTTTCCACTATTCTCTTGCTTCTCTGTCTCAACCATCCTTCCTTTTGCACAGGGGCTGCCAAAACAGGGCCATATGAAATGTTTATTATTACCTACCTTCTCTCCAGGAGAATACGATGAAAGATAGGAGAAAATTTGGAGCCAGCAGTTCCTCGAGCTACCCGGTTGAGAGAAGACCTGACGTTTAGCTATCAGACATCTAGCCCAGGTAGGCAACAACCCAAAGCTGTCAGATTTGTAACAACACATGTTGTAAGATAGGGAACAAAACCAGCTGAGGACAATAACGATTTGGTTGGGGTGTACCTAAAAATCTAAATCCGTAATTCAACATTTAACCTGGCCAAGAAACAGCTCAAAAATATTCCTTTCATAACGGCTCAAAACATAAATGCTGCTAAATCTAAAAACTGTATTGCCTTGCATTTTATTTCATGACTGACAGATACAGTTCATCCTTCCAATTCAAGAAGCCAGAAAGGATTATAAAAAGAGGGACTAAAAGAAAGAAGCAGAAAAATTTGTGGAATAAGATCTATAGAGAGGTACCAGTTTGTCTTGCATGGGTGAAGACATTGTTGAATTATTATAAACCTCCTCTCTTCATCTTTGGTATTTCTGAAAGGCTGCTATTTAACATACCAAAGACTTTTATTTTCAAACCTTTTTTCAATTTTTTTTTCTTATTAAAACAAATCAGACTGTAGATGAGAAAGTCCCACTAAGAGTTATACCTCCAGTGTTCAGACAGATTTTAAGTTCTGTAATTGGCCAAATGACTAAACCATGTACATGTGTCAGCATTGCACTATCCGAGCCAATAATTCACCCACAGGTTTCCGCGAGTTTAAGCACAAGCCAATGGGGTTCCATGTAGCCAGAAGCATATAAGTATATATTAAAAAAAGATTATGGAGAAAAATGACATCTCATAGTAAGCATGGTTCCCTACCTCCCGCACACCCCCTGCAGAAAAGATCCACAAAAAGTAAAAAGCATTTTTTCACAGGAAAAGACTACCTTGGATGAACTAATGAAAAAAACAAAATCCTCAGCCCTCAAGACTTGCAAAATTCTTCCAGATTTTCACTGCAAAATAAAAGTGAGTTTCATTGCATTCAAGGGCACTGACAAGCTTGATTTCCTTCGTCATAAGAATCATCGAAGCCAGAAATATTAATTTCCAGTTTGGCTAATGGGTGTCAGATACAACCAGAACCGTGTTTTCGTGTAAAATTCATAATATAAATCATTGAAGCCTTCTTAAGGCTTCTTAAGATCTGCATATATCTGCTTACTACTAAGTCAAATTACTTATCTCCCTCATACAGAAATATAAATAATTGTTGACTAAACACAACAGCTCTTAGTAATCAAATGCAAACACTCTCTTCTCAATATGAAAATTGTTTCTGATGAGGTCAGAAGCTCTTCCAAGCTCGCATATTTCCAGTCCAATTCAACACGTCAACTGTGGCATGGTAAACCTGCACTAATTACATGTGCAGCGTCTCTACCATTGGGTTTGAATTAATCTTTGAGGGTTTATGTCTGTATCCACAGGGACAAGTAAGATAGCATGGATCTGATATGGATTACATATTGAAGTAACATCCTCCAAAAAGATTCACCAAGTCAGGCTTAAGGAACAACAGGTAGACCTTTGCGGCAGCTGAAGGGTGGAACCAAAAAGGACCAAATCCAACAGCATTAATCCCCGCTGAAAATTCAGAAGGCTCAGGAGTTTAAAAGGGAAACTTCTACTTGTACAACTGCTACTTGCTCTAATGAGAGTTAAATGAGTTGTTGGCCAAACTCAAACAATCCAGAACCTGAGGCTAACAAGACTTTAGTGGGGGCTACAACCCCAGCCATTCTTAGAGCAAACGTGTATTCATGCGTAGCCAGTTTTAACCCTGAAGCTGAATTCACTTGTTTTCATGGAGTTAGATCAAAGGACTCACCTCCCAGGTCACTTGCCACCTAGATGGGGTGTCTTCAGGCTAGATTTAAAAACTGGAATGGGAAAATAAAATTATACAGTCTCCGAAGAGGAAATAGAAACCTCGTCATTGTCCCAGGAGAACAGACCTCAAGAGATAGATACCTTCAGTGCAAACATCACCAGGTCATCACTTCTCATTGAACACTCTGCTCAACTTTGTAGGAAGTGCTCAGCTGTTAGTTACAAGGAAGTTCAAACAACTGAAGCACACACTCATTGACTTCACACACAAGACTAAACTCAAGAATTTGCTTTAAATATGTTCTCAAACAGGTCCTTTACTGTTTATTGCTGTGCATGTTTCCTTCCTACTGTTAAGATACGAATTTGAAAACAACATGAGAGAGGATCCATGTTCAGACCATCTATGGTCCAGAGGTTTGAGCAAAAGCCCAGGGAATCAAGAATGTGGAGTTCGTTATTGTAAGGAATTACCAAGTAAAAAAGGTAAGTGGCTCTTTTGCCACCTTGTTCTGAAGACGAAAAAAGTGGCTTAAGCATTTGAAAAGAGCAACAAAAAATCCTTTTCAGGAGCAGCAAATACAGCACCTAAATGCACCACCACCCAGAGAGGCATCTGTGTAAGCCCTTAACCCTTTGTTAAACTAAGTTGCTTTCTATTCCATATTCTGGCTTTTGTGAACTATGCTGACATGCCAAGCTGTCCCAGCATGTTATACTGGAAGTCTGGGTATCTCTGGGATCCAGAGCATTTTGGGATGGAGGAAAGGGACAGGGCATTGCTTTAGCCTCTTCCAGTACTTGGACCTTTCACTTACCTGGGCTTTTACCTTCCCATGTAGAAGTTGTAAATATTTGAAAGACATTTATGAAGAATTTCAAGATCTGCAGACGAAAATTGCAATACAGGTGCTATGTTGTTTCTCATAAATAGAGCGAAGAACTCCAAGCAAGAGTTCCTAGGATCTAAACACAGATGCTAATGACCTTGGGCAAACCACTAATATTTCTTGATTTCCACAGATCCACTTAACATGATCAAGAGTTTAAAGGAAGAGGTACAAAGTGGTACCAGCAATTAACAAATGAATCAGTAAAATCTTCCTTAAAGTAGGCAAGGCATAAGGAGAATTAAATGGTTTGAGAGCATGAAATATCTGGGGAAAATGCGAGATGATTAAAAAGAGATTTACAGCCTAGATATAAATCCTGCCTGATACATATTTTGTTTCATCATTGGAAAATTCCACAAGGAAAGTACACATGAAGGACTGGGAACACCCTAGGTTGCTGCCGAAAGCTGATGTGAAGTAGTTCACATAGACATATTAATAGATACAAGTTTCCATCAAGACGTCATCTCCAAAGGCATGACCTCACTGGCTATAAAAGCATATTGCAATAGCAAGAGGCAGAAAGAACAGTGAGGAAGGATGACTGCAGATTTTCTCACAAAGATGCTCAGAAATACTAAAAAGACTCACCTAACTCACCAACTGCCCTTGTTTGTGCAAGAGAATTTCCTCAGTACACTAGAAAAAAGTATAACCAGAGGAGAATCAAATCAAGAGAAATGCAATTAGGTCTAGAGCAAAGAGAGATAAATGTCCTGTAAGACAGTGTCCAGCCACAAGACAGTCTATAACACACAGCAAACAAGATATTTTGTAGTGTAAAAGAGGCAAGTGGACCATGTTGAGATAACTGGAGATAGGATCATGAAACCATCAGCAATTGTGTGCAGCTGCAGGATTAGGTAACCCTCAGCAGTTGCACATAGCTGCAGGGAGAGGCTCTTGGTTCATCAAATTACCTGTGGTACCCATTATCTTTGGGATTAATTTGGCTAGAGGCCCAGAGAATTTAGAAGATGCCATCTCTGCTTTCATCAGCTAAACGAAGAGGTCCTGTCTATTTTCCAGTAGCTTGTATATAAAATAACTAGTTACTGTTCCACAGACTAGTTCCTCTCAAGACTCAGATCAACCCCTAAAGCATTTCTGGAAAGGAAAGAAGAAGAAATGCAAAAGCACAGATAGTGCCAATGAAACTCCACGCTGCCCCAAAATTTACTTGCTAGGCGCCCATTGCCTTCTGGCAGGCTGCAGCCCTGCTAGGCAGCTGAGTTAAGGTTGGCTGATTGAAACTCCTGTGGGTACCTGGTTGAACACAAGAGACAGAGAGGTTAGATTTAAAAAGGTGCTTTGCCTATGTAGAAACTGGAATTTATCTTGCAATTTCTCTCTGAAAACGATATTAATCATTATTAAATGACTCGAAGACCAATGGTGAAACCTGTATTGCGAGCCCAGGGCATGAATAATATTTGGTTCCATTTTTTGTTGTTTGCCACAACCTGAACTTAAAACAATTTGTGACAGAAGCAATATTGCTATATTAACAGGCTAATAAGGCTCTATCAGCATGCGTGTAACCTAATTATAGCCTGGATCAATCTCAGCACAGTCAGATATTACATATTTGACATGTTAGAGCATCGTGAATGCCCTTCTCCTGTAGAGTTTTAGCAGAGGTAGCGATAGGGCAGGCTTACAGGACTATCATACGGATTATTTTCAAAGCAATAACCCTAAAATCTTTAGGGACTACTTCAGACCCAAAACCCAGTGTGGGACACCATGAACTCCCTCCCTCAACTCCACTTTTAACCTAACCTCATAAACCAACTCCCACTCCTGTTCTTGTCAAGCCCAGATGACCATAGGGCCTGGAGCCACACATTCTCTCCACATGTGACTCCGCACCTTTTCAGGATTTTGTCATGGAGGTTTTTTTCCAATCATTATTAATACATTTACTGTTGCTGTATTTTGGGGTTTGGGAGTTTTGTTTTTTGGGGTTTCGTTTGTTTTTTTTTTATCTGGAACCTGTGCCTTAAGTGCCAGCTTAGTTACTACCTGACGGGACCATCTGAGCATGCAGTTCCCAAAGCCAACTCCTTGTTTGTGTGTCACTCAGCCAAGTCTTGGCTCTGAGAAGCCCAAGTCCCTGCATGGTTGGGTTATTTTCTTGCATGGTTGGGTTATTTTCCCCTTTTCTACACCTCTCAAAGCACTTCTCAGCTGAGAAGAGAAGCTTATCCAGGAGATCTCTCCATGAGGTCTCTCCACCCAGCTCTTCCCTACAGCTAGGGCACACTGCAGCCTGGTGCCAAATTCAGCAAGATGCAGCATGTGAAAAAGCACTGTTTATTTTCTAGGGAAATAACTGCAACCTGTCTTTTCACTTCCACCCTAAAGGGTGAAGACATCCCCAGCACATATTCATGATTTTGAGCGTCTTCCCAATTACACTGAGCTCTGTTGAAGAAGCCCACAAGTAAGTTCTGGGAACGGATGTACAGAAGACCTGGGGTCAACTTGCAATATCTGCAGGCCTCTGAAAAATTGATTTTTGTACTGATCTCTTTAGGAAATAACTATCTAGCATTCACTCATGGCTACTTCAAAAGACAGATGGCCCACCCGAAGAGCTGCAGAACATTTACTCCACGAACATTTATACCATAAAGCTTTGACTGTTTATTGTAGAGGTTAATGAAGCTGTGAAGAGAACATGGTCTTGCTGAGATTATTGCTTCTGGGCGACACCGAGCGCTAGCCATTCTTAATCCAAATGAATGGCATGATAGATAGACCCATTAAAAGTGTTTCCAAACAAGCTTTGAGACACAGGCAGCTGTAACGTGACTATTTTTTCTATTCCTTCTATTCTACAAACATTATCTAATTGCAGTACCTAGCAGTCTGAATCTAGCACTCTCAAAAAGATTTGCAGTGCATTGCTTTTGAGACACGTTCTTAATGAGAAGCTCCTAAAGCAACCCAGCCCAGTCACAACACCCAGGCTCGTGCAGAAGCCAAGCAATCCCCATCAGAGAAATTTTGCTGCATTTTTATTTATTTCTTGCCTCAGCCGTCAAAGGTTATTCCTGAATGCTGTCTGGGAAAAGCACAGCTGTTCAGAAAACTGCTGCTATCCAGTCCCCTTGGTAGCTCAACATTTTCTTAAACCATCACAAAAGCTTTTTATCCTGCAGAGAGAGTTCACGCACACGCATGGCTGTGCACATATATACACATATTGCTTGGTTAACTCTCCCATAAACATTTCCTCTGCTTTGGTATAATACCATACAAGGGTGTATCATAAAATTTCTCTGAGAGAGGAGTTTTGTTCTCAGATATATGGTTTGCTTTAATGTGTCTAGGTGCACAGAGAATGCAAAAAGGGGAGGGGACCAATGCAATCTCTATTTGTAACAATCTTGGGTTTATTATTAAATAAGCAGAGAAAAGCAAAAAGAAATACAAGTTTCTGCAGTTGGCTGATATTCCTTTCCCCCTAAATCTTCAGTAATCATTCATATTGCAGATCCCTGTCCTAACCTAGAGAAGTAGAACAAGCACCTACGGGACCCAACAGAATAGAGACCTCTACTAGATGTACAAACGAGCTTATGTCTGAAGATACATCATTTCCATGATCCCAAAATTACAAGCTAAACTCACTAAACAGGTCTAAGTCAGTGGAAGGCAGGAAACTACATTCTTCTCCTTGCAGTGGATTCTAACACTAGTGGTGGACCTTTAAGGTTACATCATAAATTTAAAAGCACAACAAAATGCTATCGTAGCAAATTAAGCTCTTCCCCTTGTAAGTCTTGGCTGACCTAAGGACTACTCTTTCTTTTCCATCTGTTTTACAAGTATGGGCTGCTCCAGATTGTACCAAAGGAGAAAAAGTAGAACAGAGTTCAATATTCTTACTTTCAAACAGAAGTTAAGTTCTGATGAGCATTAACAAATGTAAATGGGGCAGAAGTACAAAGAGAGGAACAGACCAATTTCATAATAAGCTTCTGATCCTGTATCACCAGATCTGAAAATCTTCAGGGAAGACTCGAGCCCAGTGGGAAGAGACTTCAAGGAAGGAGAAACCTGTGCCTTGGAACTCGCCTCAGGCTTCATCAGTGCCTTTGAATCCAACAGGGCAAATCTTGGGACTTCTCCACTGATGCAATTGAGGATGTCATAGAGTCTCTCAGTGGAATACTCCTCTATTCATCTCAGCTCCTCTGCTGCGCTACTACTATATTTATCTTTGCTGCTGTCATTCTTTTAGATGTCAGTTTGCTCAGAATAGGATTGTCACAAACTTCAGAGTTACCATTTTCATAAAAGATACTTTCTTCAGCTGTACTTTACTTAAACTTGCCTTCAGAGGTGGCCTCAAATGCTCGTGATTCCCCATAGACTGGGAGACACTGTTAGAGCAATAAGAGAGCCAGGTTCACACATTCAGGGCTACTTTTGACTGCTGTACTTTCTGAGAATATTTTGATCTGATTTTCATGCAGAATTCTGAGGATATCCAAAAATGAACCTGCTGGCCTAGTGCTGACTCTTGCCACTAGATCGGTCACTGGTGCCTGGTCTTCATGATGGATACCCAAGAGGAGATGTAGACCTGAAGTAGCAATAAAAATCTCAAGTGAAATAATTTCTGTGATTCTCAGGTTTGGCCTTGAGTGAAAATTAAGACCATAAAATTTGACCTAAAGTTTCGTGCAGGGTGCAAAACTTTTCAGCTGAACCTCAACAACAACATTCAATTTGGAGTGGCAGAGGGAATGACAGGAAAATCCAGACCATCCCTTCTTGTGTGTATTGGCACCGAGCTAGAAAGGAATAAAAAGAAACACAGTCCACCCTGCCCATCCCATCCATTGGAGTGTATTTCCAAATGCTTACTCTTCCACAGTACAACAGACTGAGCAAGGAAGGTCAGCCTCAGTATGCTGGAGCTTTCCAGTTCATTTTCTTTCACAATTAAAGTATTTACCTTGGAAAAGAGAGTCCTACACACTGCTTACTGCATTTTCAAATAATTTCAAGTAGCAATGATGTAGCAAAGAGACTGCTTTGGGTACGGATGGCTTTAGCAGCCTGTCTGGGGAGGTTTCCCACTCCAGAAGTGACACAACTGTTCAGATAACAAGCGGATACTTGTTTCCTTATCAAGAATGTGGAATTTAAACACCTGGTCTCCTCGATTCGTGAATAAACCAATCACACAAAAACAAGTCTGGGATCTGGGCTGAATATAGCTGTTGCTCTATGCTGTATTTAACCCGAACACCCTAATCTCATATTCCATTAATAGAATAGCCAAGCTCTGGAGACAATAGCTTGCTGGCACTAGGTGTTATCTCAACAGCTAGAGTATTCTTTCAATGACAAAACTGAATAAATATATAAACCTTTGCATTTGTTTTACATGGAGATTTCTCAAGAAAGAAAAAAAAAAAAGACGCCATTTCTGGACAGCATGTTGCTTTAGAGGTAGATTTTTCCATGAACATCTTTTCCCTCCCTTCTTCCTGGCTCTTCTCCTTCAGTTTTCTGGTTTTCTTTGCCCAAAGGTGTTGGCTCCTTTTCTCTGGCTTGGCCCTGTATGGGTTTCAAGATTATTCTAAGTTGTTTTTGCACAGCCTCCTGGATCATGTTAGGAAAAGGTACTTTAAATACATGTTAAAATAATGTTGTTTTTAAATAGAGTTCAGGACTGATGAAAGGCATTGGGTTGACTGAAATATCCAATTTGTTTCCATTGTAAATACTTTTCAGGTTGGCCAGTCAAAAGCATGTAGACAGTATTTATTGACGTTCCCATGTAAATTATCTGTCATTAGCTTTTCCTTAATGTACTCAAGCTCCAAACCATTTGTACCTTTCAGTTTCTTCCCATTCAACTGATCATTTACTCTGCATCTTGCACGTGCATGGAGGAACACAGAGGCACCAGTGAAGTAGGAAAGGTCTGGCAAAACAGACAGGTTTTACATGAGCTGCCAAGATGTTCATACCTTCCTGCACCAGGGTTGGAACCAGACTGGAGGCAAAGACCCCAAGCACAGGAGCACCTCTACACGTATGTCTACACTTTGGCCAAACTCATTTGGTGAAGTCTTACTGGAGGAGGAGCTTAATTCACGCAGGAAGTAAAATATAAGATGAACTTCTGCCCTGCTGTGTCGTGCTCAGGGGACAGCTTCCCCTCATTAATCTCACACAGTTAGGCCATAGTCAAGTCTTAACAAGGCAGTCCCACACATGAAGACCTAAAGCAGGAAGAAATCCATACCTAAAGAGTGTGAACACCGAAAACATAACATCTCTCCCCAAAGCTATACCACAACGTCAGTAAGATGCTACCTAAACCATCCTTGGGCCCTCCTGACAGCAAACTTGTCCCCTGCTGCTCTCTACCACGGGTTTGGGTCACCCCATTGCTCAGAGCTGGGATGTTGTGTCAGCTGTGACTTCAGGGCCTTGCTGCGTTTCATAGACAGAAAAGACCCAACACTCCCTGAAGGCCAAGTCCCACAATAAGCCGAGCAGTTTTCCCACATACACACAATACCCACTGCAGGGCAATGCCTGCTCTTAGCCATCGTTCTGCTCCTGCGGCGGGGAGGAACGCACAGAAATCCCCTTCACACCCACTGTTTTTTTGGAGGGTGTGTTGGTTCCTGACTCTCTTCCTCCCCCATTGCATCACTATACAAATTTGAACTTCCTCCACAACTGTTTATACAGCGTGTTTGACGAACTGCATCGTGCCTTTATTGTTGTGAATTGTTTGCTAATTTCTGGGAAGAGAGTGTGCTTTCCACGCCACTGGGATTACGTAAAGGGGACGGAGCTATACAGCCTTTGGTCATTCTCTTCTCAACAGGGGAGCTCATTGATTTGATTATAAAAGTTTGCACTGTGCTGAGAGCTCTGCCTTTCTCATTATTACAATTTCAAATTGTTAAAAAGATTACTATCACCATCACAGTGAAAACGCAGTTTCTGCTCTCAGAAGAGGAAAAATCTGCCTCAACACAATAAACTACTGACTGTTCTGAAAGCTTGAGTTGAAAGATATAGCACTGCTAGCCCCTGGATAAAACTTAGAGATTTCATAGTCTCTGAATTTCACTTACCACATACTAGAGGGAAAAAAAATATATAATTTTTTTAAATAGAACTGGTGCTATTTTAGGAAAACAATTAAAACAATTTACAAAGATACTGCCTCAGAAGGTAACATTCAAGTCACGTGCCGAAATACTGGCTTCTTGATGCTTCCTGAAATCTCTTCCCCCTCCTGATCCAAACTCCACTAGGTTCCAGTATCATCAGAAGAGATCTCAATCTATCTCACTCATTAGTGGGAAGCCATTGCCATGCCTAGCTCTAAAAGTCAGCCTGTGTAATGCAGTGGTAAAAAAGGTTCTGAATCTGTGTGGAGAACATTCAGAATTACCAAATAGAACTGTGATTTAAGGAAAGAACAAAAAAAATATCCAGCTCCAGCAAACTCAGCAAAAACAGTCTTTCTCCCACAAAATTCCTTTGCATTGTTGAAGCAGTTTTTAAAAGTCAGTAAAAATTTTAATAATGCAAATTTTAAAAATATCCTCCAAATTGAAACTTCTTGGGTCAATTGTAACAATCATTTTTTATTTTCTACTGAACTGAAAAACACCTAGAGTTTCAGAAACTCCAAATATGAAGCAAAGCCTACAGCAAATACCATAAGGGCTCAGGTTATTTTATGGTGTTGATTCCCGTGTATATCTGCCCTCGACATTGTCACATCCGAGGTGCAGATCTGAACTCCATGGCTCCATCCAGCTCCTCTCGCCGCCCATGAAGTGCACAGTCTCACGCTGTCCACCCAAGTCTCAGCCAACTTAAGGACTCCTTTTGGGCTCAAAGGCAGCTATCTTGCCAGAAACTCACACAATACTTAGCAAGAAAATGTATTCCAGATAATCAGTGTATCTGACAAACAGGAAAAGGGTCGTGGCTCTGAGAAATGGGTTCCCAGTGAATTCCCTTCACACACACAACCTTGTTCTCCCTAAACGAACAGCTGTGAGACAGCTGAAACATAAGAACCTCTCTCCTCCAGACTATGCTCTCTATTCAGGGTTTAAGACGATTACACAGTTATTTTGTGTAAGAAAAGTCAGTCAAGAGGGAGAGACAAATGGTTTTATTTCTCACCCAGCTACATAACAGATTACTAGGAGTGCTAACTCATCTGTCTTTCCACTATTTTACTTTCATTATAGGTTGGAAATGGGAAGTCATTTTTCACAAGACGGATCTTTAACTAGTTAGAAATTAAACTCCTTAAACTGGTGCATCCTGCGAAATGGATCATCCATTATCTGGGGCCCGTGGCTTTGGTTGCACCTTATTTATCATCATAGCAGGTCCTTCTCCAACCCCACCAAGTTCCCAGGCTAGAGTTGAGACACAAAGACAAGCAAAAGGCATGTGAGACTGAGACAGAAATGTCCAAACCCAAAACCTAATTATTAAAAAAGGCAGTAGAGTATCAAAAGGTCGCAGCTGTGCTGGAGAGAAACAGGACTGTCTATCTCTCAGCAACCTCACCCTCCCTACCTGAGTGGGTAGGTCTGTCTTTCAGTCTTTCACCGGTCCCAGCCTCTCCTCCTCACTACATCCTCTGCTTGATTGCTGCTGCCAACCTCCTCTCTACAGCAGTAAACAACATGCAGGCATCCCACGTGGCTGGTCCCAAGCGGATCAAAGCAATCACCACTTCAATAACCAGTCTCCTGCTGTGGCATGAGGTTACATTTCAGTCTGTGGACTGTCCCCACCACTGTGAATGTCCCAGGCCCTCAGAGGACCTGAGCTGGAGCAGGTCTTGCAGGTCATGCAGTGCAAAGGGCAGAAGCAGTGTAAGAGCACAACTCAGCCTGTATTCCCCAATTCTCCTCCTGAGGCTGCTTAGAAGGGGCAGGACACATTTTTACTCCCAGTGTGTGTGGAGCATATTACTTTGTCTTAAGAAGTTATCTTTTTTTCTTTTTTTTTTTGTTTTTAACTTCTTGTTACAGCATGCAAGTGAGCTCTGCTTCATCCTCTCAGATCTTGAAAGCATGAGGTGGCTGCAATGTGCAATGGATATTTCACCATGACCTCATGTGTAACACATGCTACATAATATTAGGCAGATCTCTGCACTCTGCTCCCGGTTGAAAAAGAAAATTAGACTCTTAGGAAAAACAAACACATTCGATATAAGCAGTGTCTCCATGTAAGGATATTGCCACTGTACGCCTAGGTAAGTTGTTCTAATAGCAAACTGCCACCGCTAGTAAAAAATTGCAATAATAATAATAATTTTTAAAAAGCCTGTTTTCAGCTGCTACGTGTTAATGTTTTAGGTTCTTTTTTTCCCCTTGTGAGATTATAGTTGGTCAACTGCTATGCTTTCAAACAGATACCTATGGATTATGAATTTGTTTCAAAAAGTTACATTATTGATAATCTCAAATTTCTCACTAGAAGTGCATCTTTTAAGACTCATTCTTGTCAGTTCCCTTTCCATTTTTACCCCTAAGACTTTCTTTAAAGAAGGGGACAACATCCTGTCTAGATGTTCCAGAGGCAAAAAATATATCCAATACTACCACATCAAAGACTTCTCTCTTCTCCAGTCTCAGCTGAGTACCCCAAAAGCATCCAGTAGTCCAGGGCTGCTTCACTCCCTGCTTAGCAAGAGTTACAGTAACGGGTGTTTACTATTTACGAGACCAAAGCTCCAAATTAATTGCTTTGAAACACTATCATCATGATAACCAAAAGCCCCTAGAAGTAATTACATGGATTTTATGACCAAATGTAAGAAGAAAGAAAAAAAATTAAAAGGTCAAACCTTTTGCACCAAGAGTTTTGATTGTTTCTTTTTTTCAGAGCCAAAAGGATTTCCAAGAGATACAGGCTCGATTATTGTGATCTTTCTTTCTCCCAACTCTTTAATTAGTAGAATTGCACAGTTACACCTTAAAATACTATCATCCCAAGAATGTGGTGATTGACTTTGAATTTACTGAATGTAATAGCCAGATTTACTACATAAATTGCAGGGCTGTGCACTTCTGCACTACAATTGCATTCATCTGAGCATCACACATCAGACTACTTTATAAACATGCTATTTGAGACTCACAGTATGGCAGCAAGCACACGCAGATGTTAGAGACTGAAAATCTACTCTGCTGCAATTGTTTCAATTGCTGTTTTCATCCTCTATTTTACATCAGCAAAAACTGGAATTAACAGAGCAATGAAGACTCAGGAGCCGAGCGCAGCACTGTGAGAAGAAAAGAAAAAAATCAAGATGATAAAAACCAGAATACACATTGCCAGGAAAAGCTGTCTTAGAATAACAAGGAGAATTGTTTTCGCAGACCAAAGGCTAACTTCTGAGATCAAATCTCAACTCAGATAAATTCAGTGGTTTACACAAAGGTTCATAGCTTACACACCTGCAGACACCATGACAGTTTCCCCTTCAAAAGGTGCCTCAAATAGGAGTCAAACATACCATTCAGTAAAACAAGAGGCAGATCTTGGGCCTGATCTGTGATGATCTTTCTTTAAAAACCTTTTATGTGTTAGAGTTGTTCACAGTTTTAGTTGTGCCCAGTAGAGAGAAGTAAACGCCCCAGGCACAGAGTTGAATACAACCAAGTTTCCTCAACTTCCTCAAAATTCCCCAAAATTTTGAGGAATTCAAAAATTTTTTATATAATTGAGGAACTCAATATTCCTCAAAACAGAGAGAATATTTTTTTCACTGTCTCAGCCATTAAAATCAGGGTATACACACAAAGCAACAGGAATAGAACCCAGAGGCGCAACAGGAAGATTTTATTCAACCTAAGGAAGTTGCTTACTATCTTCTCCTGTATTGGTGTGAAGCAAAGCCTGATAGTGTTTGTGGGAGACAGACTTAGAGCTTCTGCTGCTATTGGGCAGTTGCTGAATGGCACCAGTTGTGTGCCACCAGCTAGCAAGGAAAAGGCAGCCGGACTGCAAGGTGACGATTTGCCTGAAATCCATCCCTCACTGTGCCTGTGTAGACATGATCCCTGCATTAAGCCCACATAGATGCTGACAAGAACAAAACACAACAGTCCTGGAGGGTCCTGGTTCAGGACATGCTGCTGATGAAGGGCTGAACCTCTCTCCATGCCCCAGGACTTAAAAGAGTCAGCTGAGTGGATCACTGCAGGCCATGTGCTTCTATCATAAACATTACTGCTGATAGCCCTGAAGAAATATTTCTATTTGAAATTCTGCCACGTCATCCAACTCTCCCTTTTAATTCCACTTTTAAAGCACCTTCCCTTCCCATGGTACATTGTTCTTCTGCTGCTGGGTCTCCATACAATCTATCTGAGCTCCTCAGCATTTTCTTTTCTTAAATACTTAACAGCATCATCTAAACATCATCTAGAGAGCACTACAATTACAGCAAGGGCAGATGGATGTCAGGAGGTGAGGATGTCATGGATGCAGCCAGTCTGGGCTTACAGGACCAGCCTCTGAGCTGGGAGCAGGCACCCAGCTCCATCAGAGCCTCCTGATGCAATGCACTGCAGGTCACTGTGGGATGTTGCAAGTGTCTGGGCTGGAAAATGAATGAATATTCTTCAGGCAACACCATCGGGTCCATTCAGAAACTAAATTCACAAACATTTCAGAACAACACTACTACCTGGGGGTATTTTCCTAGACAGACTATTTTGCTGGACAGACTGA